>CM055280.1:21745755-21777895 GCA_029237695.1 Conchocele bisecta | reverse complement strand
GTATGTCAGCACTCAATTCGCTGTTACCGCCGCCCATACGTCCCGTACCTCCCGTACGTCAAAAGTGAAATAACGCTCAGCTAAATGTCTTGTAACTTCTTTTTCCTTACACGGATCTGCTTAATGTTTCTTACACATATTGCTCTCATAGTACTCTACCACCCAATGACACATTCACGATCGTCCCGCCCCAACTAAGCCCAGGGTCAAGGTCACATTTTTTATGAGTTCGAAACCTTGACGCTTGCGTCAATGCCTTTTGTGTTTTGTTTGCATGCACGAATCTGCTTAATATGTCACACACGTGTCGCTCCAATGATTGTCTACCGCCCTGCTACAAACCACGATCGTCCCGCCCCCGTTAAACAAAAGGTCAAGGTCACATACTTTTCGCGTCCCAACCCTTAACAATGGGGTAAATAACTTATATGTTTGGTTTCCTCTCATGAATTTGCTTGATATGTCATACACACATTGTCCTAATACCCCTACCACGCACTGACACATTCACAATCGTCCCGCCGCCGCTAAGCCCAGGAAGAAGGTCACATACTTGGTGAGTTCGAAAACCTGACGCTTGGGTCAATCCTTATATGTTTTGTTAGCATGCACGAATCTGCTTAATATGTCACACACGTATCGTTCCAATGGTTCTCTACCGCCCTGCAACAAACCACGAGCGCACCGCTCGCGTTAAACAAAAGGACAAGGTCACATACTTGGTGCGTCCCAAACCTTAACGCTCGGATAAATAAATTATATGTTCGGTTTCCTCGCACGGATCTCCTTGATATTTCAAACATACATTGCCACAATGCCCTCTACCACCCACTGACATATTGTTGACGCTTGGATAAATGTCGTATATGTTTTGTTTGCATTCACGAATCTACTTAATATGTCACACACGTGTCATTCCAATGGTTCTCTAACGCCATGCAGCAAACTACGATCCCACCGCTCCCGTTAAACAGAAGGTCAACGTCACATACTGGGCGCGTCCCAAACCTTAACGTTCGGGTAAATAATATATATATTTTCGGTTTTTCCGCACGGATCTGCTTGATATTTCATACACATATTGTCTAATGTCCTCTACCACCCACTGACAGATTCACAATCGCCACACCACCGAGAAACCCCAGGTCAAGGTCATATAATTGGTGCGTGCGAAACCTTGACGCTTGGGTCAATGCTTCTGTGTTTTCTTTCCTTGCACGAATCTACTCGATATGTCACCAACATATTGCTTCAATAATCCTCTACTGCAGTGTAACACATTCACGATTGCCCCACCCCCGATAACCCAAATGTCAAGGTAAAAAACGTAGTTCGTTCAAAACCTTAACGCTCGGGTATATGTCTTACAATTTACACTTCCCTGGACGAATCTGATTGTTGCTTTAATGGTCCTCTGTCGTCCTGTGACAAGTCCAAAATCGGTTTCCCGCCAAATTCAAGGTGAAGGTCACATACTTAATGTGTTTAAAATCCTAACGCTCTTTTCTGCTTCCTGTCATAGAGTCGTCTGATATTTCAAACATACAATCCTCTGAAGAGCAAAATCAAAATCAAACGCTAGAAGTTATTTTCAACCAAGGATCATAGTATGTTCGTGCATGTGTGTCCTTAACTGCAAACATCAGTCGTAAGATATGGGAGGTATGGGAGGTTATAAGTCAGTATCAAGTGCATGCGTGCGTACGTGTATGTGTGCGTGCGTGCGTGTAATTTTGTGTGTGCGTGTGCGGCCTTCTAGACTCTGAAACATGGCATATGCACGCAAATATGTGCGAACTCGAGGTATTAATAATTTCCATCGGGGTTTGTCAAGTTCTGCCTATCATTTCATGAAAATAATTAGTTTGACGATTTTTACATTTTTACAGCGGCCATCTTGGATCAGGCGATGACTCCAAATTGATCAATTGCAAAAAAAAGATTTCCAGAAAATATCATCACTTTGATTTATAAACGCATAAACGCGATCGCATTCATTATGAATGAAAAAATGAACAGCGGCCTGTCGACAACCGTCCATGTGGAGAGAACTGCGGACGGACGGACGGACGGACGGACAGACAGACGGACGGACGTGCTGGGGGACATAGAGAAATCTTGATAACTCGTTTTGAATCTTTAACGAATGTTAAGAATATTTGATAATTTTGAATCATTGTTTGTCTTCACACATTGTTGTTATATATTGAATTCCTGTTTTCAGTGATTTATGGTTTGAATTCGCATGTTTATGCCCCAAAATGACAACTTTCCTAACATCCAACACATACGAAATTATGTTCATTTGTTAAACACACATTTGAATATTTAGAGGATATTCGTATTTTTGCAACGAATATGACATATATGTTCATCTTGTGGTGTGAAATGTCCATATTTCACGAGTGCCGTTATATGAATATTCTATTTATTATATACCGCTCCATGGAAATTAGCAGTTTCTTTAGACTGTATACGGTAATGAATATGTATTTGCAGCCTATTTGCAGCCCGGCACTGCAGGTGCGCGTTATGAATATAGATAGCGGAAGTAGTCGTATTTTCACCAGAAGATGTTTATTTCATCATTGAGGACATATGACTTTTATTTACATCGTATAACTATGTATTTCATGGGTAGGTATATAATAAATAGTGCCATTTGTTTTGTTAGTATATCTTTGGTCAGTTGGTATTTAAACAATTATTCCAGCTTTTAGCGATTTCTGTATTAAATTTGTACTTTTATCCCAAAAAATGTAATCCGGGAGATCCGGATTATTTTTTTATTTGAAAAGACATATTTAGCAATATATTATCAAAAGTTTTGTGTAATATCATTCAACAATGTTTTTGCAATATTTTTGATAATTTTATTGAGATTTTTGTACAAAATCACTACCTTTTTCAAAAAAATTACAACTTTCCTACCTAACGATTGTTGGCGATTTTTTTTCGGCTGATCAGTATATTTTTCTCGAATTATTTGCAATAATGGTGGTTATGTTGAAAAGACTTGAGGGTTGCCTGTACTGTTCACGTAAATACCCTGGCCTATATAGCACATTACAATATGAAGGAAAAGTGTATACGTCAGCCATAGCTTAAAATCATTTTGAGAATGTTGTCAAAATTACACCAATATCTGACTTGAAGAGCATCATAGTGTAATAGGAGCATGTTGGCCTGGCTTTTTTTATGTATGATTAGCTACATTGTAGCATATGTTCTACTTCTCATCGTCAGTTATTTGTTAAGCGCAAGAAGATATAAAACTGACTGATGACTGGAATACACAAGGATGGCCGAGTTGACCACTCCATGTGCCGTATAGGATACAGTAAAGAGGCAGTGTTCGCATACTTATATGTTATACATAATTATATTCCATCACATTTACTAAGCAATTATCTTTAAATCAAGCGATGAGCAGGTGTAGAACGGGTGCTTAAAGAACACAACTCATACGTGTAGCCCTCTGGGACTCGGACTGGTTTGTGGTGACACCCGTGTGGTTCTACTTGGCCGCCGATGTAGCGGATAAGCCGAGCGGTTTGACCTACATGTATCTGGGAGTATCCCGCGGCCATTACCGGGTTCTGAATTGAATATGTGCGTCACGTCCACTTGAGAAACATGTTAAAAATTTGGCTCCATGTTCATGTGCATTTGAGCAAGGTTACCAAATTTAAGGTATTCGAGCATAATTTGCACGTAGTAAAATTCTATAAATACACCACCGCCTGCGTTAATCTGCCAATCAAGCTCGTTATTTTTCAAGTATTTTGTAATGTAATGGAATGGTGCTTAACGGCGCATCAACACAAAATAGTATCATTTAGGGCAAACCAATTAATGAGCAACATGTATACAATGATACAATTAGATCCGATACAAGTTGGTTTCATGGAGAAAGCTGAGCAATCCTTCGATGTTCTCCACCTGTATTAACTCGGCAAGTGAAGTAACATTGAAGTGTTTGCGTGGAATATCGACAAAGTCGATACAGTCTAGTAGGATGTGTTGCACGGTAAATACGCTGTGGCATGTAATACACGCAGCTCATCCTTGAGCATATACGAATGCGTTACTTTAAACAATATTTTATTCATCCAATACAAGTGATAAATGATACATGATAACTAATAGGACGAATGCGTTAGGCGTGTATGTTCAATGAGTAACCGACTTCATCCCGACGTGCATATCTGTAGACTGAAGTCAATTTGCCCAAAGTCGGTTTCACAGCATGAAGTTTATTATATGTGAGCAGACCCCACCGGGTCTGCATTGTATCAGAGACGGGTCAAGGATTTTGTAATAAACATATTTACAAATATTGACAAGATTAACACAGCCGGTGCTGTAGTGTTGGATCTGGCGACATGGTGTCATGGAGGTGATTGCCCTGTGTATACACAGTCTTGTCATCCCACGCCGCGTCGAGCGTTGTCTTTGTTAGTCATCCGGGCATAGACTCAAGTAGAATGATGTACCCGTAGTGAACGCTGGCGTACATACCCAAGTGGTATTTCCTCACATGAGTGTCCAGATGATGAGGTCGTCTTCACTGCAGAGGCCTACCATAGATAAACCAACTTCGTCCTGTTGTGGTTTGCCTTGGCTATATGGTTGGTGTATCCCCAACGTGGAGGAAACTCATCGGACATAGCTGCATTGATGAGTTGCTTTGATGACGGACGTCATACTGGAAATATAGTGATAAGGAGACTGTACTCAACGGGAATAGACTACTATTTGCATGTAGATGTTGTCAATATCTTGAATGAAGCAGTTGTCATCCACTCGTGGTGTTTCGGGGTATTTGTTCTATTCTATTGCACGTCAGACCATACATCGCGTTATTTGTACTGGTGTTCGGTGCCTCTTGTGGTGGTTGGGTATTCGCATGTTCACCACTCTTGGTAAACCACGGACTCGATATGCAGTGTTATGGGTGATCAGTCCGAACAGTGAATATACTCGGTTGCAGCGCGCTGCCTCGTGTGATGTGATGTGTTATGTGTATGATGTGATGTGTTGATTCTACCCAAGAAGCAGTATCACCAACTCAATATCACCATACAAACTTTCTCAGAAGATGGCATATCTGATTGCAGTACCCCAGAACAGTAAACACGCTCGTGGTTTAAATATCTCGGCAGACACTGCTGCCTCGTGCAACATATCTCGTGTAACACCCACACTGGTGAGTTCCTGCCCTGGTATGGCAGTAACCTACCAACATATATGTAGTATGCCTTCGCCAGTTGTGACTTTGACCTTTTCACAAGGCATAGGACATCATCAATGTTCCTTGTGACTGCATATAGTCCTTTCCATTGGAATGTGAGCTTATGATACACTCCGGGTCTGCGGGTTGGGTCATGGGGTCATGGTTCTTGTGTACGCAGATCATAGTGTCGTTTTTGATAGGCAGTGTAATTAATATTTATTAGTTCTGTTAAATGCATTTTATTGCAGAATTTTGTCCTCTCTGTGTTTTGCAGAAATTGAAATGTTTCAATGTTGTTCTCGAGTACTGTTGAAAACTGGGCAAAACATTCCCAGTTGCATCATTAATGTCTGCCAGCTATGGACAGGCTCATTATGGAAGAAGGGAGGCTATTTGTTCTTATCGTGACCCAGAGACAGGTGTATGGCACAATAAACCTGTGAACAGAGTGACAGTAATGGCTGTACAGGGTCAGATACATGTGACTGCAACTGTGCTTTGAAGCCACGTGTGCAATAATAAACTCTGTGTAGCTTCGAGCCTCGGCCCGGAATAATGGCAGAAAATGGTATTTTGAGAATAAATGTTGTGTCGGGTATGGCGCCTATCTGGAATGTCTGGTGAATCCGATGCTGTGGTAAATAATTAATTAACATGCTTCTATTGCTTTCATGTTTAACCGGCATGCAAACAAACCCCAGAAAACATCGACACACGCACTGCATATATTACTCTGTGAAGTTGTGCAAGCTCATCTGGATCTACACTGGCCGGTTGCAAATTCCATAATTCCCCATTTGTCACTAACATACAATGTTATTTTCAGTTTGTGGATCCCATTTGCAGCATTTGGGTATTGGCAATCGATAATGACTGGTGATGTTCGTTAAAACAAATACTCCGCTACCTGACTGACTGTGTCTCTATCTTAGTTCAGGCGGTTCTATGCAGTGTTCGCCCGTGTAGAGAAGTCTAGCCCTGCCGATACATGTATGCGACCCAGCTTTTGTTGCGTAGATTTTGCAATGCCACATTTATATGTCAGTATTGTTGTCGATGCCGACCCTCGCTGTGACGTTCCGCGAATAGTTTACATTTGTCGGCAGGTTTACTCCACATGCTCGGTTGAATGCTTCATTATTCTGCGTGTTGTAGCCGTATCGTGTCTTGTTGAATGCCTGTTCGCTCAACCTCATTTTCAGTATATCTTTCATCAACTGACTGTCGATTTCATTCATTTTCAGTGGGGGCAGTTGATTTCGGCCGTGCCCTCGAGTTGTCTGTTTCACCGCCAGCACAAATATGGAGTCCTGTGCACGTTTGAAGTGGTCGTTCGCGTAGCAAGATACAGTCGCATCGGGGTATCATGCAGGTGTCTACCTTTGTCAACTCGTCATTTGAGATTTCCAATACCTACTTGCATCATGTGCATGTGCCATAATGCTGTTTTACCCAATAGTGTAGACATGTCTGTGCCAAATAGTGTAGACCAAGATCAGACTGCACTCCTGTGCATTAATCTGGTATATGCTGGGCACAGCAGCTGAGGCATGAACAGTAACTCCTGCAAAAGTAGCACACTTTACTTGCAGTGGTTATCTCCCCTGCATTGGCAAGCTGTGTTTGTAGTCTGAAATACACCTCATTGTCCTGCTTTAACCTATATCTGATGGCTAGTCTTGCTGTTTGCCACGCAGGCCATGTTAACAAATGCATGTGTATTATATATATACAATTATGCATATGTATATGTGTTGCCTCACACCACTGCCAATATTGTGGGGTTGAGTCTAAGTCTGGGTGATACATGTATATCTGCGGACAAATATGTTGAAAATCCAGTTAAAAGCGGCACAGAAAATACAAAGAAAAAATGATATGCACGCCATATGAGATGTTTTGTTACCAATTTAGGGTTAACACTGGGTACATGAGGCAGATTGGCACATAGCTAGTATTTGTTGTGCTTGCAGCCAATGTGACCTGTTTTACAATAATGCGGGGAAAATCATAACATTAATATCCAGTGTGTTGTTATACGCCGCCATAGCTTCATTCTCGCTGTCCAAGATGATTGAATATGGTACACATGTAACATTTAGTACTTGTTGGTTAGATTTTGGCACCATATGGAAAATATATCTGAAAGTGCTCCCATTTGGTTCCGATATTTGAATTTAATAAATTTATTTAAATTTCAAAAAGTGTCCATTGTTGTTAAATTCTCCGGAATGGAACCATCAAATGTATGTTCATTTATTTTTATTTCATTAAAACATGTAAAAAGCTGCATAAGATAGGGAGTGTTTACCAACAGATGTAACATTTCCTCTGCCATGCCCTCGGAACATGATAATGCAGGATTTACATCATGAGATTCGTGTCCGCACACTTTCGTCGCAGAGTGGCACATTTCATGAATGTCACTCACCTCTCATTGCCAACTGGCTACTCGATATCTCTGAGGTTATATTTCTTGTTTGTTTTCACATTTGCCCCATTCTGACAGACACCTCAGTACACAGATAGACTTCCCGGTCGGTACCCTAAAAAATAGTCCGGAGACCAATGCATGTGTTTGTATTGCAGGTGCTTTGAGTCAGATTTGGTGTGGTATATTATTGTATGTGGAGAGAGTGTTTACACAGACACTCTAGTACACAGCGAAGATCTGCAGTTGGGAATGGAAAGTTTGCGTGGCAGGACATGTGTAAATGAAGTGTGATGTGGCTCTACGGCTGTTGTGACGTGATGATTGTTTACTGCGCTGTCATGTTTCCATTCCTGTCAGAAAAACGAAATGGTCAACGGATGTTGATAAGTTTGTGAGAGCATGGCAATATCAAGTCGTCAAAGTCATTGTGACTCAATTGGGTATTCCAACGGTCTCGGCGCAATACAGATACGATGGGCGAATTGGAGTTATATATTATATATATATATATCTTATAAGGTAGAAGTGACCAGTTAGCTGCCAGTTTCGTATAATTGCACCGGTGAAATTTATAAATATTACACTTTCTGCTGATTAAAATTCACTTTGTTTAAATATTATTTTCCACTTTATTTTTTATTTTAATCACATATTTTACATGTTATTAATTGATGAATGCTCATTCCAGGGCCATCTGACCTGTTCCCATTGATCATAAATGGGCAAATACGAATTTAATGTTGTGACAAAATATAATCAAAACAACAGATTTTTCTGGGAGTTTCAAACAATAATTTATTCCAGAGAAAACGTATGGATGGGAATTGGTTCGCACCATGACAGTACATTTACCTCTGGATGATGATTTAGAAAATATGCAACTTTCAATCTCTAGTTCTGCAAGTGACGCGGCACGGCATGGTACATTTCACACTCCTGCATAGGTAAGGAGCACTATTAGAGCAGCATACGTATTTGTATTTATGTAAAAGTTACAAATCAATCGCACTTCTGTCAGTTTTGCACTTACGAACTTCTTAGTCTTACGAAGTTTAGTGAAATGGGCTACAGGATCGCATTAAAAAGGACAGGAGTACGTGCAGACGTACGGCCTTGGTGTTCAAAGAGTTCTCTCGTGCCACGGCAAACGCTTACCCAAGACTGTACATGGTCGAAACTTATATTTATGCCAAATTGACAACGAGACATCTCTGAACCAGATATCATAGGGACATCCATAGGTGTCTGGAGTAGGTAAGTTCCTTTGTACTTGTACATGTATATGGACTACATGTATAATATTAGTGCTCAAAGATGAATTGGAACAAACAGGGTAGCCAATATATGGGTTACACTATCAGAGTAGTTCCTGATCAGACCGGGTAGCCAGTATATGCGATACAATATCAGTGTAGATCCTGAACAAACAGGGTAACCATTACAATGTACAAATGTATATATGTTTACAATATCGCTGTAGACCCTGATCAGACGGGCAGCCAGTATATGGGTTACACTATTAGAGTAAATCTTGATCAGACAGTGTAATCATTATATGGGTTATAGTATCACTATACGTGTTCCAATAACAGAGTACAGTAGCGCCTTTCTGCTGGTTACCTATTTGTATATATAGATATCGTATATATCGGGTGAGTCGAAAATATCGTTACCAGATTGTATTTCCTATAACTCCTACACAACTCGATGTAAATAATTTACATTTTGCTTGACGGTTCATCAGGATGTTATAGATAACTTGTAGAAATATTATCATGATAAATCAAAATCTGCACAAATGACCAATCATGCAATATGTCGGGTAGAAATGTACAATATCGGTAGAGTTGAAATTTCTGTTAATCATACCAACTTATATGCATGATTTAACAACACATAATGGTCGATCGGCCTGCCATCCTCATCCACAGTGCCCTTATTTGTAATTCATGAAGAAATATTGCTTCTGATTTCAGCTAATGTAACTTTCTTTCAACATCTCTGCATCTCTGCTTTGAGTTCCGCTTAAGTGGACTATTCTTATCTACGACTGTAAATTTTCCCGCTAAGACAATCCCACACGTACTGAGTATTCTATTGGATTACAGTCCAGACTTTGTTGCGGCCACTCATCTTGTTCGATGAACTCGGGGTAGCATACTACAAATAAGATCGTGTTGCCCTGCTGGTATGTGATGATGCGCCATCCTGTGACAATGCATAGTATACTTTGGGTACAGACGCCGACAGTCACGAAACAAACAGCTCTCTAATAATTACATGTAGCTATAAATGTTCACTTTCACCTTCTCCATGTTGATACAGTGAATACCCGTCTTTCCCCACGACGAAACACTAGCAGAAACCATCAGCCATCAACCTACACGTGTCCTGGTAAATTCAATTTGTAATGGGTGTATGTCCTTTTTTGGCACTGATTGACACTGCCAGATTTCATGCCGGGACCACATGTATGCCGGCAGAGACAATCTGCTAGAGTCTTACATTAATGATATTGTTAGACTAAGTTCAAATCTGAAATTTTGCATGATCATTCATATGTACAGTATTTGGTCTATCATGATCACATTGATGACATCGTGAACTATCACTATGTGAAATTACAAATGTCTTCATAAAAAGGTATCTCAGTTACAGGAAATTAAATCTGGGAACGTTTTTTTATGAATCACCCGATATAGCGTATTCGTATAATATTGGTATATTTGACGAACATATCGTATGATCGTATAATATTTGTACGTTTGTACCGTATCATCATATTATACCATTCGTTTACATTATACAAAGATACTATACGAATATTATACAATGACACGATATTCGTACGTATATACGATATATGGACGGATATGGTATGAGCATAGAGGCCCCGTATATAATAGAGACCTCTGACAACGTACATGTATGTGCTACTGTGCACAACAATCCAAACAATGTGAAAATGCCATAGACCCACATGCTGTTAATCCATTATATATCGACAAATTACCCCGAGTAGGTGGTTGGTTGTGTATTTTCCAGTTCAGTGCACACGGTATTTTATTGGCGATATAATTGTCCTTGCTTATGCTATTATGAAATGGAGAAATGGGGCGATTGTGCAATGTGACCAGCGTAGACTTAGTCCAGCCTGCTGATTTGCGCAGACTGATCTGAGTCTGCATTGTAGGTGATTCAGTCAGGTAAACAACAGTGAGGCTTCCAATAAACAGTGGTTGGCAGAAAACACAAATTCACATTTTGGCTTTATGGTGAGAATATGCCGTTTTCATCAAATTACAGGATCCTTGTTTGATGAAATATGTTCTATTTCGAACAAGGTCGTACTGATTGTAAGCTAAATATTAAGGCAAATAGTATACGACTACAGCGTTAATATATCGTATACATTTACTGTAAATGTCTATCCTGTAGAATACATTTATACCGTACACAAATATGGTATGTTTGTATGATACAAACGTACCAGAATCATACACATGTAGTTTATATATAAACGTACGAATTGAATGGTATATCTATACGATATTGGTTGGTACGTACAGTACGAACATACCGTACATAACGAACATACCGTACATACTATATGCATATCGTATAGAAAACATATCGTATTTGTATCGTATGCGTACGGAGCCCCGCAGGGGACGTAGAATTATGTTTTATTAATTTTTTCCCACAAAATATCAATTCGTTCCCACGAAATAACGATTCGTTCCCTCAACTTAACAATTCGTTCCCCTCAATTTAACAATACGTTTCCAATTCAAATTCCAATTAACAATTAACAATTCGTGGAAATTAATTGTTAATTGTTAATTCGATGGAACGTATTGTGAAATTGAGGGTACGAATTGTTATTTCGTTGAAACGAATTGCTATATCGTGGGAACGAATTGTTAATTCATGGGAACGAATTGTTATATCGTGGGAACGAATTGTTAATTCGAGGGAACGAATTGTTAAATTGAGGGAACGAATCGTTATTTTGTTGGAACGAATTAATATAAAAACATATAAAAAAGTCCATGTCCCTTGCGGGGCTCCGTATATGCTTATAGTATTGTAATAGTACGCATAGGCGACCTGTAGAAAAGCGCTACTGTAGATTATGTTCATACCGAGTAGTCAGTATGTGGGTTACAATATAAGAATATATCTGATCGGATAGCCATGGCAGTATATAAATACTACTATATACCAGCCACGTGTCAAAGGAGCTAACAGGTTAATTGGCGCCATAAAACATGACGGATTAAATCACCCAGTTCATGGGATAGCCTGCCCAAATGTTTGACTGACAGTTTCGTATTTTTATAATCCAATGCGCACTTTAGTCATACCAAACTGCCCACATCTGATTGGTCAATCTACACATTAGAAGCTGGTGTGGTACGGCACCATATTAGTCTCGTGTAACACCACATTAATATCATGTAGAACCACACGAATGTCATGTAACACCCCACTAGTGTAGTGTAGCATCAAACTACACCGTCGTATTTGATTGGTCAAGTCAATCGTGCCTCCAAATTGTTGCATATCCTATGGAATTTGGTGTCGTGTACGTGACTACAATGTGGACTAAACACATTCAGAAACAGTGACTAACTATGTCACATATATGAAACAGGAAGGACAGAATCTAAGAATCCCGGAAGAGCAGGTAATGAGAGCAATTTCCGAAGACCTTACCCCCGCCCTTAGGCCTGATATATTAAAATCAAAATTAAAACCCGAAAGTTTTCACGACATTACTCCAAACAGTCCTTACTGTCAGAAATGGCACAGACACAAAACAGGCAATAACATCATTCTAAACTAGACGAAGTTGTTTCGGTGGTTATATATAGGATTCGTTGTATGGAAGTTGTCTTCAAATGAGGCCAAAATGTAGTCGAAATTTGCGGCAAGTTACATATGTGTGGAGGGGATTTCCTGTCCAGTACTTATTTACCACAAACCAAATGTATTACTTGGCATGATTCGGTTTCATACACAGCATCAGTTACCACACAAACGCAATTTAATTTTTGAATTTCAAAGAAAATGAGTTATGTTGGCGTTTGACAAAGACAGCATTCGTAAGACCAGTGCGTAAGTAATAAAACATTAGAAATATATCAGAATAAACATAAGCACATTGTCCTATGCGTTATATTCGAGTACGTGTATATACCTGCTTATCGGAGTAAATACGGTTTGTCCATTGACCTTCACTTATTTTAGAAATGGCGAAGTGGCCTCCATAGACAGAATTTGCAAAAATCTGCATTGTGTGAAATCTGCTAAGAGTTATGGGTACATATTTGGCTATTATGTAATTACATATACGATAAAAATGATTAGCCTATCTTTGTCGTCTAAATATGTTTGAACATCTGTATATTTGAAATAATAAAACAACTTCCGGGTTATTTGAATCTTTCGAAATTAGAAGCTGATTTAGCGTAGGAATATAAAATTAGGAAAATTATATTCATTTAGAAACGTCATAACAATTGACCTTATTTGTCATAAATGTATGTCACTGTAGACAATGCTTTGCGAATTCATGTTTTTCCATCGTGAACTTTTTCTACAATACATGCCACAAATTGAGCTTCTTTGTTTCGCCAAATTATTATTAACATACTATACCGGCCTCTGTCTGTAATTCGTATATTTTATTAGACATCGGAAGTGTTAAATAGTCCAAATTTTGCCATTTTATCTAACGATGTCTTGTGTAGACGACCGGAAGGGATGCACATTTCCGATGGGAAAAATAATTCTCTTTTTTTAAATGTTATTTATAACATCCCATACAATTCAGTACTATGTGAATGCAAGTTGTGATACATTTTACGATGGTTGAACTACGCAGATAATATAATAAAATAACTTTAAATTTAATTTTACATGCATTATTTTTTAGTGAGCAGCACACGTTTGTATGGTGTCCTACATTGATTTGATGCTTGCATTTAACGGCCACACTGGCTCTAATGACCTTGTACGCCGTCCGCAAAAGGCGGAATAAAAAATAGCTAATATAACCTAACATTTGGTGTGATAGTCTACATGAGGCCCTGTTGTGGGTTGTTTAGCAGTGTTGTTTCATGACTTGGTAGAGGCAAATGAGAAGAACGACTCGTAGGTGGATCCAGGTTTGTTTGTAGAAGTCCATCGTTTAGCGCCGTTTTTGAGGTGGAGTGGAGAGGTTCCGCCGATCATGCAGAATGATGCCTGTGTGTAAATGCATGTTGCGTGTTATATGTGATATATGCACCGTCCGTGTGGCCTCTTGGTGTCCTACAAGAGTCAATAGTGTCAAATAGTATACACCAATACGCTTCAACTGCCATGTTGAAATACCGGATTTATTTCGTCGACACATCTGTAAATCCGACAAAGAAACGACTGTGGAACACAAATAAATCCTTTATTTCAAAATGGTAGTGAAATAAATTGTATATTGCATGCTCTTCGTAAAATATGAAAAGTGCTCTTAGATCAGCTTATAACGTTGTCAAAATTAACAATTTTGACGTTAGCATTGTTCTGAAATAGACCGTGTCGTGGGATATTATATTATAGTCAGTTTATGTATACGACAGTCTGTTGCAGTTGCCTGTGGTTCACAGGCAATAAAGGTGTATTACTGTAAAAGTATTACAATAATTATTATGATATAATACCTCACAGGGAAGTTATACTTACCTGGAGGGCTCAAGGCACATGGCACAAAGCGGGGGTTACAAGTACCTGTCCGTTCGTGTCGGTGTCTAGTGCATGAAAGAGGACGATTATTTTTTTAGGACATGTGCTCATGATGTTAACAAACCGCTCGTGCGTAACGAAATCCGGGAAAGCTGGTTCCTTGGTGTGTTATATAATTGTGTTATATCATTTGGCCAGAACCGGGAACCATGGGTGATAAAATACGTAATGGTTAACATGCATAAAGTAGCATCACAACAGCATATTTATTGTTTCTTAGCCGGAAACTATTGATCTTAGATATGTATTGTTTATGTAAAGTAAAGTCTACATAATTTTACATAATTATATTTCTACACTTGGTCCAAGTCTTGGTATTGTTGCGGAAAGTAACTGCAGAATACACCCGTATCGTCCATATCCAGGCTTACGGTGCTCTCCATAGGTTTCCCCTGCAGAGTAGCGAATCTGATCCGATTCATACTTTAGCTCTTAAATGTGAAATATTTTCTGTATTTTTTGAAATGAATGTCAGTATTGTAAAAGTGAATGTGTTAATTTTTAAATAAATTTTTTCATTGTACTAGGACTAGAAAATTAAATATTGCCTTTCCAGTAACTGGACCCCAACACAAACAATACAGATTTTGATTGCTACTGGGTGGTTCATTTTTAGATTATAGCTTAAGGTTATGTCGCATGGCGAGAAAAATGCATATCCGACCACGGGATTCGAACCGGGGACCTCTGGATTGCCGTACCTGTGTCGTTACTGAAACAGACTAGTGGGCCGTCGCCTGAGAAGGTTTACCTAGCCACTTATTTTGTCGAGGGTAACGTGCAAATAATCCAAAATGTGTTATCTCCCCTATGAATTGTTTCCGCCATTTGTAATCACTCATGGTGAAATTACCACGTTTCTAACGTGGTTCAATCTAAACATTCAGTCGTTTCAACCAGTCAATTTGGCCACAAAGTGTTAGTTGACATATTTTACGTTGCTTTTATAATAATTTGTGTCCATGTCCTTGAACAGTCCTGTTATTTCGTGACCAACTTTGTGCAGAAAACAAACCGATTCGCACTTGCACTGTTTCGGTCTCGACATGCAAACATATCTTGTGAACATAACCGTCATGCATCATTTGCAACTCCAAAGTGTGCACAAAGTTATATAATCTCAACAACCATATATGTATTCACAGGTCGACAGTCGTACAAATGGGGTAACTGGAATTACCGGAAACCTATTGTTTACCGAAAACCACCAAAATACCGGAAACCCCTGTAAATCACTATATAATAACAAAACACTGTGTTTGTTGTGTGATACAAGGTTTGTTTACTATATTATAAGTTTAATGCAATATTTCCAAACTATTTGTTTGAAATAATATGATTTGGGATCATCTTGTTTGGTGTTTAATTCCGGCAGCACGATTTACCCAAATCTTACCCAAATCTACCCAAATCTTCATTAAAAATAACATTTATGATTATATTATATACATTTTCAACAATATATCATTAGTCTATCATACAATAAGCACATTTTGACCGAAAAAAGGGAAGAATAAAGTACATATTTCCGCGGGAAACCGATTAATATACATGTAGCATTATTATAAAGTGAGACTACCGTGATAAAAGACTCATTAATTATGTCTCAGTTGTCTAACTTTAAGTTGCCATCGATCATGATTTCATATGGCACATATATACTAGTCCAACTGTCTTAACCGGTCACCGCCATAGTATTGCAATATATATTTCGCCGAGTAATAACAATTATTATATGCCAACATCTTTTTGAAATATTTAAAAAAAAGTATAATGCATTGAATTAATGTTTTTATTAGCACAAATCACTTCTGGACATATATAGTTTAGTTATTGCAATTTAATTTACAGAGATACATTACAAAACTCGCACAGGAAGGCTATAATATATATATAAATATTCTTAATATTTATCTACAATAACAATAATAAACAATATTGTATTAAGAACATTGATGAAAATGAACCTTAATATGCATTCAATAAATATATTTTTTAATTTGTGTATGTTTTGTATATCTTGTCAAATAGCTCAAATGTTTTTCACACCTCTATGTAGAAAAAGCCCAATATTATATTGTATTGACCAGAACACGGTGTATTTTAGTGGGGTAGCTCGTTATATATAGTCGATTATGTACAATATGGGAAACTAGATCCTGTGAATGCATATTTCCCCTACATGTATAGCCTCAACAAGTGGTTATGCACAAAATGGGGAACCGGGTAGACCCTGATCAGACTGTGATTGCAAATTTCCCCTAGAAGGTATAGCCTCAACAAGTGATTGCTATAAGATGGCTACACGTCCTGGCGGGCGACACGCGGCTTGCTTGTATACGGTATACAGTGAGTATGTACAAGATGGAAAATAGTGTAGACCCTGATCAGACTGTGATTGCAAATTTCCCTAGATTATTTGGGGTTTGAGCATTTGGGCTATCGATCCCTATCAGATTGTTCAGTCATTGCATACCTCAACAAGTGATTAAGTACAAGATAGCTACACGTCATGGCGGGCGAAAACGGCCAGTATACGGTCGACACCTTCACACTGTCTCCTTGTATGTCAACATTAGAGAGGTTCCACTGTTTTTTATTTGTATTTCAATTAAAAATCATCATTCCCATTTAGCATGTTTAGCCATTATAAAGTGGATTATCTTCCTTGGCTTCCTAGTATTAAGTTTATCGCGGTACTCTCCCTTTATTTCATATACAAATATTTCCATTTTGCATCAAAACATTAAAATGGGCACTGGTATGAGCAAATTAATGACATACATTATGTAAGTACCGTGCAAACATTGTTACTATGATGTGTATAGCTTTATTTATTAACACTGTCACATATAGTAATTATATGAAGATTTGGGTAGATTTGGGTAAGATTTGGGTAGATTTGGGTAAATCGTGCCACCCTTTAATTCCAAGTTTATAATGTATGCAAATGCAATACCACCTCGTAAGAGGCTTCCAGAGAATGGATTCGCGGCGTTTGCATTACATCTATTATAAAATGACATACAATTATGTTGTTATGCTAGCACATGTAATATAAAAATTATTTGCATACTGTATATCTGGACATGCCGTCATTATTGCTCGTACTAGGGCGCGTTCGTCGTCACTACTGATCACTAGTTTGTCCAAAGGTGAGTTTCATTTTAAGGTGGTGAAAGAAGTTGCAGTAAGATTCAAAATCGCTGTTGTCGTGTATGAATAATGGTCCGATGAAAATTAGTGGTGCATTTGTTTTGGGCTTATTACTGGGAGTTGTTTGTAGCAGGTGACTGTGATGTGAATGTCACATAAGTTGAAAATC
This sequence comes from Conchocele bisecta, assembly GCA_029237695.1. Taxonomy (NCBI): domain Eukaryota; kingdom Metazoa; phylum Mollusca; class Bivalvia; order Lucinida; family Thyasiridae; genus Conchocele; species Conchocele bisecta. The sequence goes on along the minus strand of CM055280.1, from coordinate 21,760,114 downwards.
TTGTCTACACCTAGAATCGAATTTCCATGACAACAGTGGTTACGTATATCTGTATCTGTATATCTACACTGGTCACACGCTGATCATGATCTAGATGCGTGCCAAGATAATACGGATGTGACTATCATCTACTGAGGCGGCTGGCTGACAAAATATACCGTATGACACTTCGTACCAGCATAGCCACAGAACTGCACAGCAGACAAAACTTAACACCAGAGAAATATGTTATAACTTCTATTTCTTTCGTCTGAAATGCTTAATATTTCACACATGCATTCCTGTAAGGCTCTACTACCATGATGTGCCAAATCGACGACCGTCCAACCCCCGCTGATCCCAAGATCAAGGTCAAATACTTGGTATCTTTACAAAACTTAACATCGGAGAAATATTGTTATAACTTCTATTTCCTTCATCTAAAATGCTTAATATTTCACACATGCATTCCCGTATGGCTCTACTACCATGCTGTGCCAAATCCACGACCGTTCAACCCCCACTGGTCCCAAGATCAAGGTCAAATACTTTGTCTCTTTACAAAACTTGACATCAGATAAATATTTTATAACTTCTATTTCTTTCATGGAAAATTCTTAATATTTCATTCATGCATTCCTATAAGGCTTATCATGCTGTGACAAATTCCCGTTGATCTCGAGGTCCAGGTCACATACTTAGTCTCTTTACAAAACTTAACATCAGAGAAATCGGTTATAACTTCCTTGCTCGCATCTGCTTCACATTTCACACACGCATTGCTCCAATGGACCTGTACCACCCTGTGACAAATTCATGTTCATGCCGCTCTCGCTAAGCCCAGAGTCGAGGTCACAAGCCCACACACTTGGACATTTTTACATATTTTAGGGGTACCTGGGCCCACGCGGGGGGTATTCCGTAAGCCTCGCTTACTGACCAATCTAGTTACTATTTGGTACAAATAGAAAAAAAAATACAGTAGAACTTCTCTGTTGACATCCAAGGAGCCAGTGTGTGAACACTATTCATGGGGTTCATTGTAATAATACTGCGATTAAGATTTATGTGTGGCTGTGAATGGAGAAATATGGCTTATGGGATTTGTGACCAGTGTAGCTCCAACACACTCGATAGCAATCTATAGTGTCGTTAGAACTTAGAAGCATGATTGACATTTCAATTATGTTTTTATCTGCATACCCTGTTGTCATGCAAAAACATATGAGGTTGGATTGGTGAAGGCTGAGCCAAGCTCAGTCATGGCCGTCAAACTATGAATTTGATCAGAAAATTTGCTCAAAAGCTATAAGCACATGCCCTGGTATACATGCAGTACTAACTCCACTGGCCTATTAACATAGGGAGCGGAACTGGAAAATAATTGGGAGGCTCAATCTTGAGGGTCCAAAGGGCCCGATGTTGCTAGGGGGGTCCGGGGCATGCTGCCACGGAAATTTGTGAAATCTAAGAGGCGCCATTTCCTGCATTCTCAGGGCCCAGTCTTGAGGGCCCAAAGGGCGGATGTTGCTAGTGGGGTCAGGGGCCTGGAAATTTTTGAAATCGAAGAGGCCATTTCCTGCATTCTTGACAAGTTTGAAGTTGAGAAAATGTGCTTTATTACAGAATTATGGAGAGGGCCAGGCCTCCCCAACAAAATTATTGTTGGGGGGGGAGGGCAGGGCGCCCCCAACTTCCGCCGCCCTTGATTAAAGGGCAAATTGGACCCACATTGACATCCTAATCAATGCGGGTACCCACATCTTGTGTACATGTATTCCAGGTGGGCTGGGAGCTATCAGTGAAGTGATTAGTGTTTTGGACAGAAGTACAACAAATCAACACCAGATGCTATCTGGAACATAGACCAAGGTACGTGTTGTAACACATCTGGCTTCATGATCAGACAACCAATTGGCTTTTGGACCAGCTAAATACCTGATCATGGTTTCCATTCAACCATAATTGCTTTGTAAATGTGATGGGACATGTGTATAACATATATGTGAACATTCTCATGTTACTGTATCCTATATGGCATCTGGAGTTGCCATCTCAACCATCTTAGTATGCACAAGCCGTCAGTCAGTTTCACCTTTTATAGCGTTTGACACAGACAGCAAAATGTATTACAGATATTCTAATAAAGTTTGGTATACCATCTTCCACAGCTAATTATTTATTATTTACAAAATGCTATCAATTATATCATGTCAATGTGTACACCATGTTTGATACCTGTGTTATTAGTTGTCATTTCCAAAATTGACAATGGCCATGTTACACTGTTTAAATCATCAGCTCGCTACCTATGGGTAGGGCGGGTATATATCTTTTTATAACATATTGCACTAAAAATATATTTAGTTTATCGTGTCAAATTCTGAGCTGTCTGCGTCAAACGCTACATGAGGTGATAGCTTGTCCATGTTAAGATGGCTCAGAGGGCAATTCAATGCACACTATAGTATAAAATAAGAAGAACAAGGTCAGATACACTTTATGCAAATATTCAATCACATTTTAATGATTTACGAGGTTATTTTCTGCGATACAAAGGATGGTATTCTATGAAGTAAATCCTTGTGTGAGCTTACAGTAACATTTTATACAAGAATTGTAGAATCAGGGCCCATGCTATAATGCTCGGACTATGTACTCTATAGTCGTGATCAAACCTAGTCTCATGCAGATTCACTGTTGTGGTTGCCCTCAATAGTTTGCTTGTATGTGCAGCTGCATGCAAATACAGGGCCTCTTTTGTAAACAGGGGATTGAATGATCAAGTCATTCTGAGTGCGCATATAATCAAGACTTGTGGTTGACATCAGTAGAATCAACTGTTTTTCATTAAGAATTTGGTAATATGCTTAGAATAACTTCATAATGATGAACCCTGGGCTGGTGTCAGATGAACATATTCTGAACATCTTAGCATTTTTAGTACCTGAGCCTTTACCAGCAATAAACCCGCAATATAATGAAGATCTTCATTCAAGAAGGGCTTTACCTTGAGTTAAGGCCATTGGTTCAACTGATAACTTCATTTCGCATCCTAGTCTTATTATTAGGTATCAGTGAATGAAAACTATTATTCATGAATCTGTCATTACAGAGCTGGCAATACACCAAATGGTACCAGTCAATCAATACTATTGTTCACCCTTCTGTGTATGCTGCAGGTCTACTAATACAACTCCACGACTACTTGTACAACAGCGACGATGACATTCTCTCTGTCAATAAGTCAACTGCGTCTCTCTGCTCGGTGGTGTCGGACATGCTGGAACACGCTCGCAATCACAAGAACTGTTACTGCCAAATAATGCAACTGAACCTCAACATGGTGGTGTTTGTGACCAGAAACCTGAGTCACTGTACTTAACTGTTGATAGGCCGTTAAATACCAATAAATCAAATCTACACATTTTAAAACTTAATATTTATGTGGTGTGGTGCAGACACAGTGTGACCTTACGACATTTATGATAATTATATATTCAATTCCATGTACACACAGATACATGCCACAATTAGCCTTACAGTTAGACATGAAAAACTCTGAGCTGTCTAGTAATGCTCAATTAGTTCTGGGTTGGAAACTATATGTGGCTGTGACTGGAGAATTTAAGCCTATGTGTTTTGCGACCAGTGCAGACCTAGATTGGCCTGTGCATCCGCAGTCTGATCAGAATCTGCACTGTTTACCATTCCATTAGTGTATCATCTGTCATGCTTCTCACCAGCACTATAGATCATGATCAGGCTACAGGAGTTTGCTACATGTAATTGATCAGTCTGAGGAGCTACATTGGTCACAAAAGCCCCATTCAGTCACAGCCACATACATGTATTTATATTGCAGTGTAATCATTTTTTTTTCTTTATTTTACATCAGTTGTCTCTTCTAGATATAGGTGGGTGGCAGGTGGGAGCATGCGATGGGTAATTTAACGATCGGGGTTCATCCTTACCGGAATCCCGACTGGAGACCTGGTTTGGCCCTCACATACGTCTTTGGCATTTTGTATGTGACGGTTGAATCTGGTTATACCCCTTATAAGAGTAATCCTACCGGTATTACTTTTAAATAGGGGAAGGGGCCAAGTGACTTTGGTGCGGTATGGACCTGGCACCAGGTCAGGTTATTCTAATTTCAGGGTTGAATATGTTTTATCTCGATGTAAATATTCCGTTCTGATTTTGGGATTTTCCCCCCAATGCAGCAGGTTAAAACGGGATGGAACCTGTTTGCCCGGCCTTACATGACCTTAGCTGTTGATAGGCCGTTAAACACAAATAAACAAACAAACAAACAAACTTTTCTAGATATACATTTACAATTTACAATGGTATTATTATTTTTTATGTTTCCATGGATCACATGTTTTGCTGTATTTTACTGTACATTCAAACCTGTGTAAGATGCATATAAATTATAATGTATTATGTAAACAAGGGAGATAACTTTAAAAAACATTATTTTTTCCAATTATTGACCATACATTTCTGGGTCTACTTTCAAAATAGTGATTATTTTTTGACAATTTCTCAAAGTTTTATAAACAGAAACTGGCCAATACCTCAATTACATGAGCATTTGAACTGTAATAAATGATAGCTTGCTGTACCTTGGTCACTGGCAGCAGTTTATATGCATTTTTTATTCCAATTCTATTTGCACATTTTTCTCTGAGTGTCAAACGCCAAAACACCCCATTTTCACCCACGGTTCAATATTTTTGCATTACTACACATTATACCTACTTCTATTGGCTGCTGCACATTGCAACAAATATTTTGGTATATTACATGAGGTACTTTCACAGTTTTATGTTTGAGAACCACTCTTGTATGATGAAACCTTTTCTCAGCCGGCTGCAAAAATTGTGTGTTGCTGAGGAAATGGACCAAACTATGTCTTGACGCGTGAAGATTCAGGATCTGGGGGCCGTTTCACTAAACTTCGTACAACTAAAATGTTGTAAATCCATCAATGAATTTCCAGACGATCCTGAAGTTGCACTTACAAACATTTTAGTTGTACAAAGTTTAGTGAAACGGCCCCCAGCTATACATGTGCTTAGGATGAGCAAGATCGACACCTGCCGAACATATTGTAAGATTCCTTTGATCTGCTTTAGGCTAACATTTACGAGCGACACCTTGTCTATGCATGTGTGAAGTTTGGTGAAAGTATTCCAAAGGATGTTCGAGTTATGCTCTAGACAAGAAATCAGTGCGCAGAGAAACAAAGGGAGATAACTCGAAAATTAGTGAGACAAGAGTTGTCATTCTCACGCGCGACACACCTTTGGGTCGTGATCTACATGTATGCATGTGTGAAGTGTCGTAAAAATATTTAAAAGGGTGTTCGAGTTATGCTCCGGAGAAGAAGCGTCTGCGGTGGACGCGGATGATGTTCGGTATCAAATCCATAGTATCCCCCCACTTTCGTCTGGGAGATACAATTAATCCAGTAAAATAAATCCAGGGCATGGGATCAGGTGGTCTATTGTTTACACTGGATTAATTGCGGCGCCCATGAGGTCTCGGGTAAATCTTATGTTTCATAAATACGACTGCGGTTTCATCCTTTTCACGATGACCATATTCCAACCGTTAACACTACGAGTCATCCAATACCGAATATAGCAGCATTACTTATGTAATTAATTTGAACATTCTGCAGAGAAATTTGAATCGGACCAAGTTTAAACAACTTTCGATTCTGTCGTAGCATATGTCGGGGTTAAACGCATCCATCCTCATTATACCGCACATGTTTCACATAGGAATCCACACCGTTTATAACTTCATGTATGCGGGTCGGTGTTGCCGTTTTGTCGTGTTCATCCAGTGTGTAATACGCTTGTGTGGATTTCCTGTGTGAAAACTGCTGTATAATTCAGTACAATTCAGTATTCATTGTTGATCCATGTATTTTGTTTCTTGCATGTATGTTGTATATATTTCCTTGTTGACGAGAAACTATTTCGTTTAAAGTCCATAAATAAGGGGGGTGGTGGGGTAAAATTGATCTCGACCCTTGAATTACGTCCCATGTTATATGCCCGTTTACGGAATACTTAAAATTGCATATTAATCATTGTCGGAAAATGGTGATACTCTAGGGGAGGTAATTAAAAAAGGCCGTTCTATGATTACACAGCCGCCTGCGTTAATCTTGCCCAGAATATCAGCGTTTCGAAACATTGGCAATGCAACTTGATTGTCTGAGCCTAAGCTGTGGCACAGCTCGGGCTCAGCCAAGCAAGCTGCTTGATGTCAAGCGCTATATTCGAATATTTGAACATTAATAACGAAACAAAAAATATTGACAAGATTAGCGCAGGCGGTAGTGTATATAAAACAACAGCATTTAGTACTTTTAAAAAACGTTTATTTAATCACAGAAAACGGAGTTGAGAAATAATTGTTCGTTTTAAAGTTTTTAAAGATATTACACAAATTTAGATCCATTGTATACAACTAAGTTTTGATAGTGTGTGCCATCGATATAAACGTATGCCACGACTTGTGACAAAATATTTAGAATCTAAATTATTTCATGATACAATGTCACACATCACAAGTAACATTAAATACTGGTAGCATGTATGATTTTTATGCCCCCGCTACCGATAGGTACGGGGGCATATAGTGTTACCGGCATCCGTCCGTACGTCCGTCCCGTCCGTCCGTACGTCCGTCCGTACGTCCCGATATTACCATATTCTTTAGGAACTTCTACATGGCTTCACATATTATGTCAATATTTATACACGTGATACATATGAACATGCCTTACACACTCCACCCCCCAGTACTTCGACCTTGACCTTTGGCCTTGACCTTTTCTACTTTAAATGTTTACTTAGCACTTTGGGACAAATCTACGTACACGTTTCTCAATCCTACAATAAGTTCTCAATACTTTTGCCAATCGCTTAAATATTTATAAACATGATACATATGAACATGCCTTACACACTTCACCCCCCAGTACTTCGACCTTCACCTTTGGCCTTCACCTTTTCCACTTTAAATGTTTGCTTGGCACTTTTGGACAAATCTACGTGCACGTTTCTCAATCCTACACTAACTCAATACTTTTGCCAATCGCTTAAATATTTATACACATGATACATATGAACATGCCCTACACACTCCACCACCCAGTACTTCGACCTTGACCTTTGACCTTCCCCTTTTCTACTTTAAATGTTTACTTAGCACTTTGGGACAAGTGAGTGAGTGAGTGAATAGGATTTAACGTCCGCTTTTCTGACATAGAGGTACAAGCCTCAGGGAGTCTACACGCAGACGGGTCAACGGGGTCGTGTCCCGTATCCACCTGTCTGAGGGGGTTAAATCCCAACTTCAGAACTCAATATTTACAATCAAAATATATATTCAGTCCTTAAATTAGAACAACCTGATCTGGTGCCAGGCCCTCGCCACACCAGCATCATTTATCCCATCCCTAAAAGTAATAGGATTAGCGCTAATCTTACTTTTATATATGGGGCATAGCCTGACTCAACTCTCACATAGAAGAAAGCCAAAAATGTACATGAGGGCCAAATCCGGTATAGTGGGTTCCGGAAAGTATGAACCCAATCGTTAAGCCAGTTTAGTCGCCTTTTACGACAAGCAATGGCTACTGCAGCACTATTCTCTGGATCAGTTGATCCCGCCCCGGTGCCTGCACGGGGCCACTTTGGGACAAATCTACTTGCACGTTTCTCAATCCTACAATAACTTCTCAATACTTTTGCCAATCGCTTAAATATTTATACACATGATACATATGAACATGCCTTACACACTCCACCACCCATTACTTCGACCTTCACCTTTGACCTTCACCTTTTCCACTTTAATTGTTTACTTGCCACTTTGGGACAAATCTACGTGCGCGTTTCTCAATCCTACACTAACTTTCACACACGCATATGGTCCTCTACCGCCCTGTGACAAATCCACATTCGTCCTGCCCCCGCTAACCACAGGGTGAAGGTCACAGACTTGGTGCGTTTGAAACCTTAACATTCAGTTAAATGGCTTATAATTTGTGTTTCCTTGCTCGGATCTGCTTCACATTTCACACACGCATTGCTACAATGGTCCTCTACCGCCCTGTGACAAATCCACATTCGTCCCGCCCCCACTAATCCCAGGGTCAAGGTGCCTTCAAAACCTTAACGCTCAGGTAAATGGCTTATAATCAAATATGCCTCGTTTTCTTTGGCTGCCAGCGGGGGCATTCGTGTGCCGACAGGCCACATTTCTAGTATTACAATAGATCATTGATAATCTAAATAAGCAATCAAATAAACGGGTAAAGTATGGTGAAGATAAACAGATAAATATTAATTGATAATGAAAGCAAAAGAAACAAATAACAAAATTTAATCTTTATTTACACAAGATGGCCGGCGAATACGCACATGTGTTCATATCCAGTTGTCGTTGCATACCGGTATTCGGCAGTTACTTAAAAAAACAATAACGAAAACAAAGTCAGTTTGTCTACACTATAGGAGTATCTTTGAGGATAATCATATCCTCGAAGGTTCCTTCAACTATAGTGTTTACTAGACATACACATGTAGAGCATGCAAATGGAGACGTTATCCCACACCACACGTATACCTTGCACGGGTATGTGGTTGGAATGAAAATGGAGACGTTATCGCACATCACCCGCATGCCAGACAGTTGCTAACGGTAACTTGCAATCTACTCCCGTAGCGTCCGTAGCCTGCGGACGGTACGGGAGTAGATTGCGAGAGTTAACGCTCGCCACTATACCCGACAGTGCACGGGTATGAGGGTGGAACCAATACTTTAGAGCACCATCATGACCATTGTCCGCCATTCGCGAATTATCTCCTCGTACATACGGACGAACGGTGTTCTAAATATTGCATATCTAATCACATGCCTACTATGGTTCCGTAGTATTATTATCATATCCGAACCAGTATGCATGACAACTTTAATGGTTATTCCAACATAAATCAGCACACGTTATAAAATTATCCTCAAACGTTATCGATTTGTATTCTAATGTCTCTGAATTGATGTGAATTGGATAACATAATACACAAACTATGATATGCGTGTTATTCCCTGCAAAGTGCAACACGGTAATCTACGTATTCACAATATGTACTCATCGGTGCAGATCGTTCTACAGTGAAAACACCACATTTGCATGTTTTAATTGTGATTTATGTAAGAATAACCGAACATGTTTAACCATGTGAATTACAGCGAGGATTTATTGATCGGTCACAAACGAAAACGAATGAAAACGATCGTGTTGTACGACGATATACATAGAAACGAGTATCGTTTGCTTGTTGTACGTGATAAGTTTCAACTATTTAAACAGTCGTTTCTTTTAGCACATGCGTTTGACGTCACTTAAGTTGTTTTTAATTAGAAAATGATTGTTTAAACCAATGGCAACATAGTTTTCTAATTATATAAATGAAAACGATATGTAAACGAGAGGCAGTCGTTCGTTTGTGGAATCAGCATTACACGTATATCGAAGCTACTACTGAAATGATATGTTTCAGAGTGACAGATCTGCTAAATTTACAATATGACACTCGTAAATTTCAAGTCTAGATGTCAATTTCAGCACATTTCGGAAATCTTATTCTATTACCATTTATATCACACCATGACAGTTGATTACCGGATTGGCTGTTTATTGGCTGTACATTTGCTGTTATTCCATATATGGCACCAGTATTGGGAAGATTGTGGCGGATACTATACACAGGGTACTCGGCCGGGTACCATCTACATAAATAATAATAAACTGATCCAGTGTTCGTATTACCTCCCTTATCGGATCACAGAAGTTCACCGATACTGAATTAGAAAAAATAGTTTTCATACATTACACATATGGCGGTGACTGGAGAAATGGGACGTATGGGTTTTGCGATCAGTGTAGATCCAGATCAGCTTGTGGATTTGCACAGTCTGATCTGGATCTGCACTGTTCGTCATTCAATCAATGACAAGCAATGACACAACCGGCGTGCATCTAACGTGCAATATACATCGTTTGTACACTTTTCGTTATGGCTCATCATTATTATTTCTTCATGTTAACTTCACGTATGCATACAACATGTAATCATTTCAATATGTATTGTATATTTATGTATGTACATGTATATGCACTTCTTAAGAGGGCCTCGGGGAAGATTGGTTCCGACCAACCGAGTCGCCCTCTATAAATAAAGAATATCTATCTATCTATCTTTTCAGGCTACAGGAATGTGGTATCTGATCGTCAATTTGACTGGTCACAAATCACATTTCTTTAGTCATTTAGTCACAGCCACATATAAATTGACACAAAATCCACAGCTCATGAGGAATTCAATTGTTATGTAACATTTTATTGTTCACATATTTAATTTTTGTCGCGCCCGCTTGCGGAAAGCGCAATATAGTCGGCCGTTTGGCGTACGTACGTACGTGTGTCCGGTTAAAGTTTTTGGTTAAGCTGTAAGGTTAAGTTTTTTGGTTAAAGATTTTAATTTTTGGTTAAGTTCTTTGGTTAAAGTTTGTGGTTAAGTTTTTTGGTTGGTTAAGTTGTTTTGGTTTAAGTTTTTTGGTTAAAGTTTGGTTAAGTTTTTGGTTAATTCTTTGGGTTATGTTTTTGGTTAAGTTTTTTGGTTAAGTTTTTTGGTTAAAGTTTTTGCTTAAGTTTTTTGCTTAAGTTTTTTGGTTAAAGTTTTTCGTTATACTATATCTCTGCAACTGCTTTGCCCATTACCTTGAAACTTCATATGGGTGTTTATCATCATCTATATTTTCATTCTACCCCCTCCTGTGCGGCCCCTGTGCCCAATGTGAAGGTCAAATTACTTTGAATTTTTTTGGTTAAGTTCTTTGGTTAAAGTTTTTGGTTAAGTTTTTTGGTTAAGTTTTTTGGTTAAAGTTTTTGGTTAAGGTTTTTGGTTAAAGTTTTTCGTTATACTATATCTCTGCAACTGCTTTGCCCATTACCTTGAAACTTCACATGGGTGTTTATCATCATCTATATTTTCATTCTACCCCCCTTCCGTGCGACCCCTGTACCCAATGTCAAGGTCAAATTACTTTGAAGTTTTTGGTTAAGTTTTTTGGTTAAAGTTTTTGGTTAAGTTTTTTGGTTAAGTTTTTTTCGTTAAAGTTTTTCGTTAAAGTTTTTCGTTATACTATATTTCTGCAACTGCTTTGCCCATTACCTTGAAACTTCACATGGGTGTTTATCATCATCTATATTTTCATTCTACCCCCCTTCCGTTCCGTGCGACCCCTGTGCCCAATGTCAAGGTCAAATTACTTTGAAGTTTTTGGTTAAGTTTTTTGGTTAAAGTTTTTGGTTAAAGTTTTTGGTTAAGTTGTTTGGTTAAGTTTTTTGGTTAAGTTAAGTTTTTTGGTTATGTTTTTTGGTTAAGTTTTTTGGTTACGTTTTTTGGTTACGTTTTTTGGTTAAAGTTTTTCGTTAAAGTTTTTCGTTAAAGTTTTTCGTTATACTATATCTCTGCAACTGCTTTGCCCATTACCTTGAAACTTCACATGGGTGTTTATCATCATCTATATTTTCATTCTACCCCCCCTTCCGTGCGGCCCCTGTGCCCAATGTCAAGGTCAAATTACTTTGAAGTTTTTGGTTAAGTTTTTTGGTTAAAGTTTTTGGTTAAAGTTTTTGGTTAAGTTTTTTGGTTAAGTTTTTTGGTTAAAGTTTTTCGTTATACTATATCTCTGCAATTGCTTTGCCCATTACCTTGAAACTTCATATGGGTGTTTATCATCATCTATATTTTCATTCTACCCCCCTCCCGTGCGGCCCCTGTGCCCAATGTCAAGGTCAAATTACTTTGAAGTTTTTGGTTAAGTTCTTTGGTTAAAGTTTTTGGTTAAGTTTTTTGGTTAAGTTTTGTGGTTAAAGTTTTTGGTTAAGTTTTTTGGTTAAGTTTTTTGGTTAAAGTTTTTTGTTATGCTATATCTCTGCAACTGCTTTGCCCATTACCTTGAAACTTCACATGGGTGTTTATCATCATCTATATTTTCATTCTACCCCCCTCCCGTGCGGCCCTGTGCCCAATGTCAAGGTCAAATTACTTTGAAGTTTTTGGTTAAGTTTTTTGTTTAAATTTTTTTGTTAAGTTTTTTGGTTAAAGTTTTTCGTTATACTATATCTGCAACTGCTTTGCCCATTACCTTGAAACTTCACATGGGTGTTTATCATCATCTATATTTTCATTCTACCCCCCTTCCGTGCGGCCCCTGCGTCCAATGTCAAGGTCAAATTACTTTGAAGTTTTTGGTTAAGTTTTTTGGTTCAAGTTTTTGGTTAAAGTTTTCGTTAAGTTTTTTGGTTAAGTTTTTTGGTTAAAGTTTTTCGTTATACTATATCTCTGCAACTGCTTTGCCCATTACCTTGAAACTTCACATGGGTGTTTATCATCATCTATGTTTTCATTCTACCCCCTCCCGTGCGGCTCCTGTGCCCAATGTCAAGGTCAAATTACTTTGAAGTTTTTGGTTAAGTTTTTTTGTTTTTTGGTTAAAGTTTTTGGTTAAGTTTTTTGGTTAAGTTTTTTGGTTAAAGTTTTTTGTTATACTATATCTTTTTTTTTAGTGTCCATGCCTCGCCACAAGGCGCGACATGCAGGCCGCGGCCATCTAGTTAATGAATTAATTTCGAGCGAGCAAGAAATTAGTTTAGTTTATTAAAAATTCATTATGTTACGTATGAACTTGTTGGTTGCCCCGCCCATCGCAGGCACGTGTCTATTAGATTGGAGCGCTGCCAATAAACGTGTTTTAAAAGTACGATACTATTACGTGATTGGCAGTTTGACACTCAATCGATCATACACATGGTGCGCGTCACAGGAAATTGCGTCCAAAAGGCGGGGCCTGTTGTTCTAAATATAAACAAATAAGTTATTGCTACATTTAATGATTAACTTAAGTAGTATATAAGAGTCACAATGATACCACCACCCTCTGGAAGCCAATGGCTACGCGCGGAGCCTCCCACCGGGTGGTGCTATAATTAATGATTCTTATATACTACTCAGATTTTCTCCATTTTTATGAGAATATTTATGAGAATGGGAGTAATTCTAATTTTTCAAAACACGAAGGGGGGAGTAGGTGGCATAATTTTAATTTTTCAAAACACAAAGGGGGGAGTAAGCATAATTTTTTAAAAACACACCTACTGTTCGGCCGGGTATGTATGAGAACATATTTTCATCAACCGCGAGACCATATATTTATGACATGAGAAGATACACCCTATTAGAGATAATAATCCCTATGTTATACTCAGTATATTACAGCAATCTGTCATACATTTATTACAAATAAACTTACACCCTATTGAAGATAAAAATCTATTGGTTATACTCAGTATAATGTCTACCATAAAGCAAATGAGAGAGCAAGCTAAGAGTTGGGGAATTTCCCTAAGAGGTTTAGACTCAAGAAAGATATAGCAGATAGGATAAGTGACGCGCGAGCCATCGTCTACGAGGAGAGGCTGCGACGTGCGGTTTCGACCGGACGACTGCCCGCTGACCCTGAAAAACGCTCCGAGAAATTGGAGAACGAGACGACGGCCAGTCTGCGCGCCACTGCTTACGCGCAGCGTGTAAAAGAAGATCCCAGCGGGCGTAGAAAACCACTATTCAAGGCGCACTACAATAAGATTTATCAAGGGTTGGTTGGGAGACCTCCTAAAGAGTAGGAAAGATATCGCCAGAGCTTTGGTGGAGGAGGGTCCCAGGATTCTCGCCGAAGAAGCCGAAGTTAGGGAAACTGTTGATAGGGGTAGGAGGAAGATATTAATGGACTTTCGAGAGGGGGGTAGATGGGGAGATCGCTAATCGCATAATGAATAAAATCCGTCAGAGATGACCACGGCGTGTTATCTGAGGTATTCGTGCTCGTATCGTATTAGGAACATAGAGACCGACGCTACTATGATCTATCACAAACAATCAAAGGGCAGTCCGTGGATAAACGAGATCGCCAAAGCCGAGAGTTGGATATCCGATAGAGAGAAAGGTCGAATGGACATCGACAAAGTTGATAGACCAAACACAAAATGGACCTTCGTTCGTTGGATATCGGTCGAGGTGAAGATGATCATCGACGCTCAACAACTTCTCATGGGAGCGGGAAAACTCCCAGACTGGTTAAGACAGAAAAAGGGAATGTATTCCGTCGACACGTACGACGACTACTTGTGTCTGTTTAGGTGCATAGCCATCCACCGTGGAGGGAGACCAGACCGCTGTTGTGAGAATGCACGAACTCAGCTAACGAATATCTCGGTCACGAT
>CM055280.1:21550044-21745255 GCA_029237695.1 Conchocele bisecta | reverse complement strand
GCTGACATACATGTGTATGTAGTTATATGTGTAAATATAAGCACTTTATTAGTGTCTATCTAATAAAACTTAAATTAGGTACTTATTTACCAACTTTAAATACCACTTTCTCGTTACCAGATGTTTTCGAAAAAAAAAATTTGACTAATACATGTACATGTAGCTATTTATCAACATTTTATCCAATTTTCGGTATAAAGTCTCTAAACAGTTGGTCGAAATATTTGTTTAAAAATTACTACAATTTATGCACTAATTTGATACATGTAGTTTTAACCCAAAAATGTTAACCAGTACGCTCAAATCATTTTTTTTCTATAAACACTATATAAATAAATGTTTCATTAAGTTCGTTTGATAATATCACAACACGTTTTATCTCCATATTTATTTTGAAATTTTTCGCCATTTTCGCACCAACAAATTACCACTTTTTCCCAAAATGACAGCTTTCCTACCGTCCGATTTTAGGCGAATTTGTTTTTGCTGAAATCAGCATATGTTTCTCGAATTATTGGCAATAATGACATTTGTGTTGCAGAGACTTTCGGGTCAAATCTATATTCCCTGGCCTAATATGTAAATACGCAGGTGCCAGATTTATCCCGTCAACACAGTGCGTATGTGCCGTGAAACACATTTGATATCCAGTCAATACTATTTATGCATTTTACAGCCATTTGTAGGTGTTGACGGGATAAATAGAATAGTAGGTTAGTGCCGTGAATGGGAAAACATATCTGGCGCGGCACGGAAACGGGATGTGCTCGGCAGAGCCTCGCCCATCCCGTTTCCTGAGCCTTGCCAGATATTTTTTCCCATTCACGGCACTAACCTACTATTCTCTATATACTCTTCCCATATGAAGCTGCACTGCACTATTGTAATAGTGTCTAATACTAGAGTACAGTAGTGGGTATATGGTATGTGTTGTGTTGTGTGGTTAGCCAGGTAAAAGTGATACACCGTGCCATTTTCTGTGTACGAGACCTTGTAATTGTGATTTGTGTTGTTAAAACCCAGGCACAAAACTGTCCAGAAAACATACTTTATTTTACAGTTTAGTGTAATATAATTGATAGGAGTCTGTTTTCCTGGCTTGTGTATGCTAGTCGTGTCTATGCACGTCATTGAAGACAATCGTTTTCACTTCGTTTTCCATTTGTTTTTGTTGGTTTTGGTTGGGAACCTTCAACACATATTCGATGTAAGTTGTCTATGCAGAACAGACACGTTGGCAACACTATCAGAAAGTAACGCGTTTTCATCACGTTTGTATGCGATAAATGTACCAGACCGCAATAATATAATTATGAGACAAGCCATGTGATTTTATACCCAAGGAGATGTGCCATATCTCATGATAAAAAAGTACAAAAATAATACGATATTTTCCGTAAATGGCGTCGCACGTTGACGAAATGTTAATACCAAATTCCGCATTTACCATGAACATTTGGTCAACTGTTCGTTACAGAAAATGTCATAGTTTCTGTAAATATTTGCTCTTGAAAAAATGAGCATGTTGTTGGGTACAAACTCACATAGCTTGGCACATATATTGAGTGTATATCGGTAAATCATGTGCATTTTGAAAATAAATCAACTGTGATATTGAACATGAAGCAAACTCCTTTAAAATCGACAAATATAATTTACAAACAGGGTGCTTGAGTTTTAAATGAGATGTTAGAAGGAGATATCGTAAATCATTCTTATCTTTTAAAACGGTATCATGCTGCAACTCATGTGTCGGTAAATTAACATGTACTTACACCACCGCGTGCGCTAATCTTGCCAATTTGTGTCATTTTTTACTTCAAACTACTTGAATATTGCGCTTGAAGTCAAGCAGATGTTCTAAAGCTCAGGCTCAGACAATCAAATTGCTTGATTCCGTGTTGGCCTTGACAATAGATGTTAAGAAACCATGATCACTTGGGCAGGATTTATGCAGGCTGTTGTGTACATTCAAGACGAGAACGTCTTTCCCTAATTTGTGACTGGGGCTGGAGAAATGGGGCTTATGATAGTTGCCACCAGTATAGCTTCGGATCAAATAACACACATCTGTATCTTGACAATGATTTACATTGCATTTTAGAAGCAAGACGGCTGTGTCGTTAATTGAATGGCGAACAGTGCAGATTCTGATCAGACTGTGCGGATGCACAGGCTGATCTGTATTTACACTGGACGCAAAAGCACATAAACCCAATTTCTCCATTCCATTCACAGCCACATACGGAATATGGCGGCATTAATTGTATTTACCTCCATCGCAAATGATGAGTGCAAGCTATACTATGTTGTAAACAAGTTTTAAATCTTCACAATGAAGCAAAGTATTGACCGGACATGTCGTCCTCGTAGTAGTAGTATAATGTATTATATTGACACATGTGAACAAGCATACATATACGAATATTTACATACATTTTGTTCGCTTAAGGCATATTGGTATGATATGTTGCTCAGCACCCAGCCATATGAATGGCTTACGAGTCACTTCTTTCATTGTAATGAGTAATGAAAATCGGTAATACATGTATGACGGTAATTAACCCATTTCATATCATATACACAGTATTACGACACATTCCAATGTGTAACTGCACATGTCTTGACCGCCCATGTGAACCATCCGAAATGGACGGTCAAATGCACGATCACAACATGTTGAGGCGGTCGACCTGGAATGAAATAAAGCAATAAGGTATATACATGTATGTGTATATGATATGAGATGAGTCAATAGGACGAGTTTATAGTGTTCAACTAAGATGGGACCTAAATGGGCATATCAGAACTTTTGAAAAAAATACTATAACATAAAAACGTGTTTTCATAATGGCCGTGTGTAAATTTGTTTAATTGAAATTTGTTTGTTTGTTGGATTTTAACGGCCTATCAACAGCAAATGTCATTTATGGCCGCGTCAATGGATTTAGTACTAAATCCCATTATATTACCTGTACAAATAGGAGGGGGGGGGGGGGTGGAGGGGGTGGGGGGCGGTCCCAAAATCAGAATTGAATATTTACAGTAAAAAAAAGTCTGATGACAGGTCCTCGCCACACCTGAATCATTTGCCCCCCTCCCAAAAGCAGTAGGATCAGTAATAATCTTACTACTTTTATAATGGGCAATAATCCAATTCAACTCCCAGGTAACAACAGATCCAAAGATAGAGAAACGTACCTGAGGGCCAAGCCAGGCCAATCGTGATTCCTATAATGAGGAACCCCTACCGTTAATTTACGCCGTCGCGTTCGCCCGACCAACCACCCATTGTGTTTAATTGAAGACATATGACGGTACTAGGACAGCTGGCTTGTTTGCACTGATATAGCAGCAGTTCTAGTATCGTCATATATCTTCAATTAAACCACACTACGCAGGGTCATGATGAAAACACGTTTTAACATTTATTATTTTTCCAAAACTCTTGATCTGCCCCTTTAATGGAACGGTATTTTTGTCAGAGACCACGTTTCCGCTTTCAACGGCCACTGCCCAACTGGTCCATTTTCCGCTTGAAGGTACATGCCACTCAATAGGCACAACATGTTCTTTATAGGAATTAAATAAGTGTATAAACGTGTCATTATTCCACCAGTTCTAAAATTACGAATGCCCGCTATAGAGATATAAATCATTTAGCAATATTTGTTTTACTGATAGTGACTCGCGGTGGTATCAGGCTATTTTCATATGCAAATGAGGCATGTTATTTCTTTATCATTTATACAAATTCAGAGCGTCACATGGAATAATAATATTTTCCACAGATTATAAGGTATGGTCATTGCACATCAAAAAATAAATACAAAGACTAAATAGTAACGTCGGTAATATTTTAAAGAAACACGGTAATCACCCCTGATATCAGTGTGGAAACTTACGTCTGATATAACATGTATAATAATGCCAATCAATACGTGGGGTAATGGTGAATGTATATTTATTTTTCCAGAAAATGTCTCATATGATGTATTTGATATAAATAACATGTTGTGCCTACTGAATGTGCATGTAACTTTAATTGTCGCATTTTTATGGAATCAAAACAAATACAAAGAGGCAAATATTAATTTACAATCATTTTATTCGCTTTAAAATATTATTGGGTGGTAATTATAAGAAATAAACATGGTTTTAGAATGTGTTGGGATATAAGCTTTTAAAAGTCCCACACTACGAGGTACCATTGCAGCTAAGCCAAGCAGATGTGTGATATCTGCTATGCTCAGGCTCAGTGAATCAAGCTGCTTAATTTGAATCACAATATTCAGGTATATGTATGCATTTTGAAATAATAATACATATTAGCAAAATTAGCGCAGGCAAAAGTGCAGGTCCGAAAAGTGGCGGTCCGATTCTAATGTCGAGCCCAATGGGTAGTGATAAAACAAAAATGCGTCCCTATTCCACGGCAACACACGTACACATGCAATACTCGCCGCACATTCATACCAGAGCTTAAACGTACAATGCAGTACATGTACTACTGTCTGTTTCATAAAACTTCCAAACAAGTGATTTAGAAGTAGCCTTTGTCATCTTTAAATATCGGACAAAAGTAAACAATTTCCCTATTGGATATTACCACGGGGAAATGAGGTTTGAAGAGTGGTGATGTTTCTAAAAAAGATACAAACAATTTAAATCGTTCCAGTGACTCCGACATCAGGAACATTATTGGTCATACATGTAAGAGTTTCTTTTTGGTGAAACAGCAATGAAATATCTCACATGTTACATTTGTCAATGATAGGGAAAGCATATATGTTTGTAATAGTATCAATATTTGACCGAATTAATTGAAAAAAAGGCTTACTCTTAAATATTCCTTAACAATCAATTGCAATATTGTTCATATATCCATACCGAATGGACAGCTTTAATTGAAACAGACGGCAGGCAATCTTGTGTTGATTCTGGTTGTCAGCATCAGTTTATAATGTACAGAAATGACGTCACAGTTACGTCATATATTACAGTTCCGAAAATAAGTGAAAACAAATAAGTTAATGGATGTTTGTTTTCCACTCTGTTATAATACATTACAAAATAAGTTAAATGCACTGTCATTTGTAAGTGTAACTCCATATTATAACGCATTTCATATTGCAATTCACTGTGTTATATGTGTTATAACAGTGACTAGAGTTAAAACATTTATTACATTGTAACTTATATTTGTTTCACGTACTGATACGTTTATGCGTATTTAATGCATTGTTAGACCTTGGTCCGTTACTTCAACATGTGGTATCGAATGCCACATTCTCAATGTACACAACGCGATTGACACGTTTCAAAACTAAGTACATGTATTGTAAGTGTGTACATGTATGCACGAACGTCCTCAGTTGCATGTAAGCATGACACAAAACTGTACATCGCTGAATCATCATACAGACTCAAACTAAAGACTGTCATTAATTCGCTGTGTGGATGAACTCAGTGAGTGTCCTAACATGCGCATGTGTGATTTGCCAGAAACCGGTAGCATATCTTTGCCTTCTGGCTAATAATCAACATCCAGGAATGGAAGGCTGTTTAGAGCCAATTCCCGCCGTTTTATATAAGATGAATTGTAAATAATCAACATCCATCATTACCTATCATAAGTTTGCGCTTACGAACACTGTAGTCGTACGAAGTTTAGTGAAACGGCCCCCAGGTACCTAGCTGTACGTTATAATTAGGCATTGACACCGACACACAACCGCCTGCGTTAATCTTGCCCATATGTCAACGTTTTTGAATTTATATTGGTGATTTCAACTCGCAATCAAGCAGTTTCATTGGCCGAGCCTGAGCTGTATCGCAGATCAGGCTCAACCAAACAGACTGCTTGTTTGCAAGCAAAGTATTCGAGCCGAGATGTCAAAGTTTCTGAACATCTGTTGGCAATTTCAACTCTCAATCAAGACGTTTATTCGTTGAGTCCGAGCTGTAATGCAGCTCAGGATCAACCAATCAAACTGCTTGATGTCAAGCACTGTATCCGAGTGTTTTGAAATAAAATCATTGTCAAATATTGGCAATATTAGCCCAGTCGGCGGTGTACAAATTCAATGTATTATGTCAACCCGTATTGTTACACGACTGCCGTTGTTCAAACGTACAGCACGTGATGTTTGATCGTCGCTGTAGACAATGCTCATTCCTACGTAATGCATGTGTGTCATAACGTACTAGAACGCGCCGTTACGTCACCAGAATAGTTTACAATTTTGAAAGTGATGCGGTTACATCACGCGACGTGTACTGTGGCCCCGGAATATGTATGTGTAAATCAGCTGTTTGAATGGAGCTGATAATCAAAGTACCGAAAGTACTGCATATATACTCCAAGTACACGATATTTCCGACGGAAATGTAACAATAACACTCGACCATGTCCAGCCGTGGGTATACGTTTGCCGTGGCACTCGGAAACTGTTTGAACTCGCGGCCTACGGCCTTGCGGTTCAAACAGTTCTCACGGCACATGTTTACCCAAGGCCGTGCATTGTCGAACGTTACATTCGAGAACTACAGTGGGTTCAAACAAGCGTCAGTGTTATGACACAATGTACGCAAGTCAGGCTTTCTGTCAGTAGAAATGAACATCAAACACTGGTATAAATAGAATACTAGGTTAGTGTCTTTTGATATCAAGTTTATCCGACTCGCCTTATGAAACGGTAGGAATTCATCGGCGAACGTCTGAATTCATAGGAGTTTCATCACCATGTCTGATACATTTCGTATCAAACGACACTAGCCGGTATCCTGTATAATACTATGGAACCTGTCTAAAGCGGACACAAAGGCAACCTTTGCGATCTTATTTTTGATGGGCTTCTTAATCATTTATCCCAGATGCTAATGTATGTTCATGATTGCAAAGAAAAGCACAAACACATTTCAGAATGGTCATATGCCTAATTTACAGTGGAACCTCTCTAAACATGACACCCTGTGGATCTCCCAGGGTGACCGGTTTAGAGAGGTTTCACTGTAGTTAGTATAACATAATTATTAAGGACTTTCAACATCAGGTTTTCACGCCGTGCAAGATGGACGGTAAATACAACTACTACAATGTCTTGTTAGTGTCATTTTACATCGTCACATTCTATACTTATGAGATATCAGATTAGAGATTAACACTTATCGGAAGATTGAGACTGAGACCCGCATTCGCGCCTCGCGTTGTAGTATCCTCGCGGTCTGATATGTTAAAGTGTTAATCGCGAATGTGAGATTGGGAATTGTAAAGTGGCCCTAACAGGACACCGTCAACACCTCTTTTACAGATGGAACATCAGCGATACAAGGCCACACACGCAGATGAGAACGACACCGCTCACGATCATGGATGCAGCTCCTGTTGGTAAATACAAAATAGACAATAACTGTTACATGTACCACAGGAATGAACGGTAGTTCTGTTAGTATGTATTGTGAACATAAATTAACAGGCAAACGCTACTGGATGAAAATATACCGGAGATAAACAGCAACAGAACACCATCAGGGCATTGTATCGCGTGGTTTCAGAACGACATGGTCATGTCATTACACAAAATCATTTGTGTAGAGATTCGACCGTACTATCCATGTACATGTATTTACTTTATACCGCATCTTGAACATAATTGCTTGAACGTGATCGCGTCACAAATCTAGCAACGTCATTCAATACAAAATGGAAATGTCTACGGGAGGTCGAATTGGTTTTGTGTCTGTGTATTTCCGATTTATTTACGATGAAATTCAATATTGGCTGCTCATAGACCTCACAGTTGTCAATCAACAGCAATTTACATGTTTAAATCGACTGACTAATCAAAGCGATTTGCGGTCAAAGGTACAAAATATAGGCAAAAACGGCACTTCGTGTAAATTAGGCTACACACTTAAAGTATATTACAGTTTGTTCTACGTTTTGTTGCCGACAAACGTTTGGCTATTAAACACATTAAATTAAAGTACCTTTTTTTCAATAGCAGCAGTCATCCTCCCCAAAAATGTTTACTTGATTAAATTCAATTTTATTGATTTCATAGGGAAAATACATTTTGTCCATGGGAATTTTAACGTGGGGGCTAAAAGTATATTTTTTATATAATTTTTGAATTTGGGGACCGATCTTTAAAATCTATTTTTTTGTTTTCTTAGCAGTGTGTACAACAATACGTACATGTATATTACAGCCTTTTCAGTATTACGCACACATGCATCTACAAACTCTTCAGTATTAGAGTCATACAGCCGTAAAATCTAAATGTTCAATAGTACATTCCTACACACACTTGTATATACAAAATGTTCACACTTTAACCTTACAATAAAACGCAATATTAGGACTCACCCTAGTTCCGATGTTTACATTACACCTTCTGACGGTTAAGTGAAACACTCGAGCGGTGTGGTCACGATACTATGCGTCACATGATCCCGAACGTGTCAAGATTGGTCTGGTCACGATATTACGTGTCGCACCGACGTGTCCCAACATGTCAGTCATGACCGCGTGACAGAGTGGTCACTCACGTTAACCCTGTTGTCAATATTGGTAACGAGTCACACGGGCTGAACCTGAACGTGTTAACATTGGTCACGATACTACGTGACGGTTTGTCACGATATTACACAACCGTGTCACGAGTAGTCACTTGAACACTATATAAGGTAGAGTTCGCACGAACAATTTATTCTACGATAAATCCGACATAAGGTACATGTAACTTAAGTGTCTTTCACGTATACTTTTGGGGGTACTCATAACGTGAAATATTCATATACATGTATTCAATGCGGACTGCAACGTTTATATCTACAGGCTGCGACCAGCCTTATGCGACCTGCATTGGGTTTGGATTTGTATTATCATGACATTTAGGAGTGATTCACGACTATAACAGCGGTGAGTTGACGTGTGTCAACTGTGGTATACATTTTGACAGCTGGCAGTAATCAGTGGATACGAGTCGAATTGATTGGATTAAACACAAAACTATACGTAAGTACGTTTAACTTTGACTGAATGACAAACGGGGCGTATGCCCTGATACGACTGCGCATGCTACGCTGGTCGCGTAAAGTACATTTTATCAGCATGTAGCCACAAACGGTTCAGTTTGACATGTACAATGGGGTCAGCGTGTAAGTGCACACACGAACGAACACGACAGGTTGGTTCTGTCGTGTTCGTTCGTGTGTGCACTTACACGCTGACCCCACTGTACAGTCAACCTGTTCTAAAGGACACCTCGGAATAGCAATTACCTGGGTGCCACGCTTTGGTTTTCCCAATAAATGACCAGACGTTTCTCATCCCGCAGCTCGCTTTTGACTGTATAATTAAATCAAAGGACTGAACGTCCTGAAATTATTCGCAGTATGTGTTCATGTATGACAATTAGACTACTAATTAAGTTTGAAAACGGACGCACGAAGAAAACGTTTCAAGTACATTGTAGTTTGACGACTCGAAGAATAGAAGGGATGCGGAAATTTCGGCACGTGTGACAAATTGCTGCGCGTGTTTCTGGCAAAATAGGGAAACGAGCGGCGAACAACGTTTCATGGCCATTTGATCTGTAAATATGTTGTCTAATTTTTGCTACGTCCTGCGTGTTTTAATTTCAGATGAAGATGTGAGCAGGCTTAGTAAAAACATGTTCAAATATATGGCTTCTATAAAGTTTACAAAGATATATGAATCCTTGAGACATGGTCAGTCATTCATGCAATATCGCATGTATCCTATGTTGAATAATTATATGCACTTTATGTTCACATATTTTGATATGTACGTTTATTAATATTAAGTAATTTCATATAATCAATATAAATAAAAGATAGTATCACCCACCAGTCTTCTGTTTCAAACAATTCGTGCGACGCAGAGCATAATAAACTCCGAGAACCTGCTCAAATACGACCGGCTCCGGTTCAGTCTGTGAACACTGTAGAACCTGTACTTCATGCACATAAAATCTGATCAGACTCCACATCGGTATCCCACGTGCTATCAGATACAGTTGGCCTTTGTGACCAGGATATATCCTGATAAGAGGGCACAGTGATGCTCTACGCTTCTGACAGTCTGACGACACAAATGCTCTGCCATTGGGAAATAGTTTTGCATCTGTAATAATATTCCCGCAAGGTCGAACTCGCCCAAAACCACGGCAACACTCATCGGAAAATGTCGATGTGACTGCAGATATGTGGTGTCAAAACTATTATTTTTTCTGGAGACGCATTTAATTAGTATAAATAATTAAATATAGCATGCCTCATTTGCATATGAAAATAGTCTGATACCACCGCAAGTCACTATCAGTAAAATAGATATTAATACATGATTATATCTGTATAGCGGGCACTTGTATTTTTTAGAATTGGTCGAACAGTGACACAATTATACACTTATTTAATTCCTATAAAGAACACGTTGTGCCTACTGAGTGGGCATGCACCTTTAATATTATCGTAAAACAATATTAATGTCAGAGCGATCATTATACAGTGCTTTTATTTAATTTTAGATCCCGTATGAATTCCTCGTATAATTAACAACGGGAGATGCAACGCGCCTTGCTTGCTATGTAGTATACGGATAATGACGTGTGTGTCCATGTGATACCGAGGACAATTGTGAAAAATTCCGAGGTAAAGATGATTCAATTACATTCTGTATTATGTTACCGAACAGTTGACCGTTATTATAATGTTCTGACGGCAGTAATAAGGACTGACGAACAGCGTAGGCTTTGAGTGGACTGCTCATGCTGATCTGGGACTATGCTGGTCGCAAAGGCTGTTCTCAGCTTGTAGATAGAAACGTTTCAGTCCGCATTGAATACATGTATATGAGTCATTAATATTTCAAGTTAACAGTACCCCCAAAATTATACGTGAAGACACTTACCTTATGCTGGATGTATTGTTACAGTAGAATTAAATTGTTCGTGCATACTCTACCTTATATAGTGTTCATGTTCACCCGGTCACGTACTATCGTGACTACTCGTGACATAGTTGCGTAATATCGGACCGCTCGTCACGTAGTATCATGACCAATGTTGACCGGTTCAACCAGTGTGACTCGTTACCAATATTGACACGGTATCGTAACCAATCTTGACACGTTCGAATACTCGTGACCACTCTATCGCGCGGTCATAATTGACAAGTCGTGACCAATCTTGATACGTTCTGGATCAGGTGACGTAATATCGTGACAAACCGTCACGTAGTATCGTGACTACTCGTGACATAGTTGCGTAATATCGGACCGCTCGTCACGTAGTATCATGACCAATGTTGACCGGTTCAACCAGTGTGACTCGTTACCAATATTGACACGGTATCGTAACCAATCTTGACACGTTCGAATACTCGTGACCACTCTATCGCGCGGTCATAATTGACAAGTCGTGACCAATCTTGATACGTTCTGGATCAGGTGACGTAATATCGTGACAAACCGTCACGTAGTATCGTGACCAATGTTAACACGTTCAGGTTCAGCCCGTGTGACTCGTTACCAATATTGACAACAGGGTTAACGTGAGTGACCACTCTGTCACGCGGTCATGACTGACATGTTGGGACACGTCGGTGCGACACGTAATATCGTGATCAGACCAATCTTGACACGTTCGGGATCATGTGACGCATAGTATCGTGACCACACCGCTCGAGTGTTTCATTTAACCGCAAGTAAACATCGGAAATAGGGCGCGTTCTACCATGTTGTATTATTGTTATAAGTTTAAAGTAGGAACATTGTGCAGATCCATGTACATGTGTGTGTAGGACTAAACATTTATAATATACGTGTGTACGGCTCTAATACTGAACACTTATTATATACATGTTTGAGCAGTACTGGACATGTTGTAATATACGTGTGGTTGTAATGCAAGTATGTGTATGGAACTCTGACAGTCTGCAAACAAGCTAAAACTAAACGACCTTGACGTTCACATTCTACTTATGCAAATTAGTCACGCCCATATGCAAATTTGCCACGCCCATTGTGATAATTGGTGCCCATTATGCAAAGCCCCTAAGTAGTGCATATACTGCTTTCATCGATGTTACTATAGCTGCGGATGTCAGACATACTTACAAAATTAAGCAGGTAGCAGCAAGCCAAAATACAAATGTAGCAGACGTGCGTTACGTTATGCATTTTGTGTTGTATTGTGTTGGTAAATCAGGTAAGGAAACACGTTTGTGGCACATTGATATTTATTACACATTTACCAGGAACACTTACAAATGCAGCATTTTCCATAAGGGATTAATTTTCCGGAATATTTGCACAAACGATTATATATTGTTGTGATAGAGTGCTTAATTATTGTACACATACTGGTTAGGAGTTAACTCCGCAACTTGGAGACAAGGCTTGGAATGAAATGTGAAGTGCTGTAAAAAGTAAATAAGTTAAATATTGAAAATCGGTCCTCGAAAATTATTTTAAAGAATCTCGTTTTACCACCTAATTAAGTCGTATTCGTTTCGTTAAAAAGACAAAATAACGTTCGAAATCAAACAGATCAACGGACGGACGGACGATATTAGCCCATGGTCATTACATGATGGGGTAGTAACTATCATTCGTAATGGCTTTCGCAGTGTATTAACACATTGTAATAAAAGCATAATACACTAGTGTAATAATAAGCATATTGGCTCGTTACAGAAAACAGGTTTGGTGACCAGTAAGACTTCAATATATGATGTGATTATGCAATGCATAGTATCTATCATTTGTGATGATTTTATATGATATTTATTAAACTCGTTGACTGATTTCATAAGAAACGAGGCATAGCCTCGTTTCTTATGAACATGAACTCAGTAAACTCGTTTAATAAATATCATACATGTATGAACGATCTCCTAGCTTCATGTTTACTGAGACTTGTCTGGCTTATCAGGGTCTAGTGAATCAGGGTCACACACATTATTGTCAGGGACTATAGTGGTCACACTGGCATCTTCTTGCAACAATGTATCGGTTGATTAATAAAACACGTTCCCATATTTAATTTCCTGTAACTCAGATACCTTTTTATGAAGACAGTTGTAATTTCACATAGAGATAGTTCGGGATGTTGTCTATAACTCAATTTGATCATGATAGACCAAATAGTGTACAAATTAACGATCATGCAAATTTCAGGTTGAAACTAACAATATCATTGATGCAAGACTCTAGCACATTGAGTCTGTCGGCACAACTCTCGTCCCGGCATGACATCTGTCAGTGTTAATCAGTGCCAAAAAGGACATACACAGTCTTATTAGTAGGATGCTACATCACAGTTTATCAAACAAGATGAGTGGCCGCCACAAAGTCCGGACTGTAATCCAATGTACTATTCTTAATGTAGCGGGACAGTTTACAGTCGTAGACAATAATAGTCCACTGAAGCGGAACTCAAAGCAGAGATACAGAGATGTAGGCAGAAATTGACATTTGCTGATATCAGAAGCAGTATTTTTGCAACAAACGTGTGGGCACTGAATGAGGAGGATGGCAGACCGATCGATCATTATATGTAGTTACACCATGCACAAAAGTATTAACAGCAATTTGAACTATAGCGATATTGTACATTACTGCCCGACATATTGCATGATTGGTAATTTGTAAAGTATTTGGTTTATCATGATAGTATTTATACACGCTATCTATTACATATGGATGAATAATTATGCAAAGGTTCAATTATTTACGTTGTGGGGTGTAGGAGTTATAGGAAATTAAAGTCTGGGAACGTTTTATTCGACTCACCCGATATATAGCGCACCACTGACGATGACTTGTGTGTTTTATGGGTGCTCTACTATCTCTGTATTATAAGAGTCACATAGTAACTTTAACAAACAATCGAATACAGTCACGTTCTCTAAATGTGTTTGTAAATTATGCAGCTGTTTATTGTAATTCAGAAACATACGGAGATACTGACAAATTCAAATTCGGTGATACAGCGCAACATCTTTAACCGGACACCCTGGGGGAATGCCCTAGGGTGTCCGGTTAGGACATGTTCCACTGTGTATACCAGCGACACAAGTTGGTAGCGCTGTCCAGGATCCCGCGCTCTCACAAGTGATCGTGGTACTGGCGTCGCCCGTGCTAAATCCCGAGTTGCAAGTGATGGTGGCCGTAGCTTGGTATGTCATTACTCCGGCGTTGTCTAACGTTGTTGTGCCATCTGACGGATCGGACGGCGTTGTGCAGTCTATAACGATAAGATGGATACGGTTACATCACGTGCACCAGCTATTTGGGACCGGTTATACCTCTATGTATCTAAATATCAAAACAACTTTATATCTATATCCGTGTCGGAGTTATTACGAGAAAACCTACATTAATTTAAATTTTCTCGGAATAAATCGAATGCTCACATAGACAGACACGAGGACGGTGTCATCGACAGAAGATGTTATATGTAAATTATTTGTCGGAATTGATGTTGCCAATAGATGTCCAGAAACAGACATATCCGAGCATGATAATTAATCATACGTAATTATCGGAGGTAGCTAATAACAGCAGTATTTCTCCAGATGTGCGTTACGTTATGAATTTTATTGTGTTGGTAAATCTGATAGGGAAACGCGTTTGTGGCACCTTAATATGTATTGTACATTCACCAGGAATAATTACAAATGCAACATTTTCCATAAGGGATTAATTTTCCGGAATATTTGCACAAACGATTATCCATGGTTGTGAACGGTGCTTAATTATTATACACAACATCATGAACATGTTTAGAAGTTATCTCCGCAACCTGGAGAGACGAATTTTAGTACAATGTGAAGAGATTTAAATCGGTCCGGCAATGCGAAAATTAAATTTAAGAAACTCGTTTTACCACCTAAATAACTTAAATGTACATGCCCATTCAGTAGACACAAACAGTTCTTGATAGTAATTAAATAAGTGTTGTGGGGGTATACTGGAGTCAGGTTGTCCATCAGTCCGTCCGTCCGTCTTTTTATTTTATAACTTCTATTTCTTTCATATAAAATGCTTAATATTTCACACATGCATTCCTGTAAGGCTCTGCTACCATGCTGTGCCAAAGCCACGACCGTCCAACTCCCGCTGATCCCATTGTCAAGGTCAAATACTTAGTCTCTTTACAAAACTTAACATCAGAGAAATATGTTATAACTTCTATTTCCTTCATATAAAATGTTTAATATTGCACACATGCATTCCTGTAAGGCTCTACTACATATGTACCATGCCGTGCCAAATCCACGACCTCCAACACCCGCTGATCCCAAGGCCAATGTGAAATACTTTTAGTCTCTTTACAAAATTTAACATCACAGAAATATTGTTATAACTTCTATTTCTTTGATCGAAAATTCTATGTTATAACGTTTAATTCCTTCATCTAAAATGCTTAATATTTCACACATTCATTCCTGTAAGGCTCTACTACCAGGCTGTGTCAAATCAACGACCGTCCAACCACCGCTGATCCTAAGGTCAAGGTCAAATACTTGGTATATTTACAAAACTTAACATCAGAGAAATAAGTTATAACTTCTATTTCCTGTATTGAAAATTCTTAATACTTCACACATGCATATCTCTAAGGTTGTACTATCATACTGTAACAAATCTACGACCGTCAAACCCGCGCTGATCCCAAGGTCAAGGTGACACAGTTAGTCTGTTTACAAAACTTAACATCAGAGAAATATGTTATAACTTCTATATCTTTGATCGAAAATTCTTAATATTTCACGCATGCATTCCTCCAAGGCTCTACTATCATGCTGTGATAAATCCCCGCTGATCGCGAGGTCAAGGTCACATACTTAGTTTCTTTACAAAACTTAACACATCAGATAAATCGGTTATAACTTCCATTTCCTTGATCGGATCTGCTTCACATTTCACACACACACTGCTCCAATTGACCTCTACCACCCTGTGGCAAATTCACGTTCGTGCCGACCCCGCTAAGCCCAGTGTCGAGGTCACAAACCCGCACACTTGGATTATTTTTACATATTTAGGGGTACCTGTGCCCACGCGGGGGTATTCCGTAAGCCTTGCTTACTGACCAATCTAGTTGTGTCAGTATTCCACCAGTTCTAAAAAACTAGAAATGGACGCTTTTCGACAAGCGCATGTGTATCCCCCTCCCCAGATACACAAGTAGTTTGAAGGGTGTTCGAGTTATGCTCCGGAGTCGAAATCAGTGCGCGGAAAAACAAAGGGAGATAACTAAAAAAATAGTGACGCAAGAGTTGTCATTCTTGTGTGACACACAGGGTCGTGGTCTATGTAAGTGTGAAGTTTCATGAAAATATTCCAAAGGGTGTTCGCGTTATGCTCCGGACAAGAAGTGTCTGCGGCGGACGCGGACGATGTTCGGTGTCAAATCCATAGAATCCCCCGACTTTGGTCCGGGGGATACAATAAAGAGTGCCCGCTATACATCTATAATCATTTAGTAATTTTATATTACAGATAGAGACGCGCGGTGGTATCAGGCTATTTTCTTATGCAAATTAGGCATACTATTTTTAAATTATTTATACTAATTAAATGCGTCACAGGAAAAATAATATTTTCGACATATTAAAATGTATGATCATTGCACATCAAAAAATAAACATAGAGAATAAATAGTAGTGTCTGTTAACATTTTAAGGAAACACGGTTATCAGTGTGGGAATTAACATCTGATATAAACTGTATAATAATGCCAATCAATACGTGGGGCAACGTTGACTGAATGTTTATTTTGCCAGAAAATGTCTCAGATGATGACTCTAATATAAATCAAATTGTGTGCCTACTGAGTGGGCATGTACATTTAAAGTCCTTTTCGTCGCTAAAAACTTTAAAACAATAATTTACGAAATGTAAATCAAATATTCTTTAACATGGTTACTAATTTATTACCTATGTGTTACCAGTGAAAATATGTTTTAGAGTTAAAATGCACAGGGTCTCAGAAACAGATCAACGGACGGACGGACGGACGACATTATCTTTCGCAGTGTATTAACACAGTTTAATAAAAGCACAATGCACTAGTGTAATAATTGGCAAATTAGCTCGTTACAGAAAAAAGGTTTGGTGACCAGTACAACTGCAATATATGATGAGCTTATGCAATGAATAGTATCCAACATTTGTGATTATTTGATATGATATGTACATGTATTAAATTCGTTGACTGATTTCATAAGAAACTCGGCATAGGCTCGTTTCTTATAAACTCGGTCAACTCGTTTAATTATAGGGTTAAATGTATTGTAATTTTGAAATTTGCGGCGTATATCAGAAAATGGTAGGTCGGAAAATCTGTTTAATGGCGACGTGCTAGCAAATTTCAAAATCACAATGCGGTTAACCTATTTCTAATGCCCTGCTGTACTGTTTTGCAAACTTTATCGAGTCTCGTTGGAAAATCGTACCGGATTGCAAGCTGGTTGAGCAGGTCATACCGGACGGATCACACAAATACTATTTTCTACGAAGAAAATAGTTCCAACACAATTACAAGATATTAGCAATTTTTGCTTGAATGTATATACGTTAATGTTGCTTATTTCATTGTTTTTTCAATAATAAAAGCAATACATTCATCGTTAGAATTATAATTGCCTTATGTACTGCTTTGCGTTTTTAATGTCACTCCAGTGCTATCTCATAGCAACAATATTGCAATGTTGCCTGTCAAACTTCCTGATGTTGATACATATTGTGACAACTTGTATAATCATTCGTGATATACTACCATTAGATATGCAAGAGTACACATGATACATACTTTCTGTTTGTGTGAACGATCTATTACTGCCAAATCATATGAAACGTGATCAACGGTGAGATATTTACAATGTCATTTCGCCTCACGCTTCGGACCATGCAACTTTCGGACCAGGTCACCAGGACGTTTCGGACCTGGACGTTTCAGATGCAAGCCAGCTGTGTCTTTGACAATAATACTACCATAATACCACTTGGGACATTTTATGTGAGTTGCCCCATGTTTTGGTCGGTCATTATGTGGCAGAGTAAATTGATCGACAACAAACTTAGTATTGGCGTAGGAATACATATTGAAATAATTTGCGACCGTTCACCGAACACTCACAAACTCTAATAGACCTCATCATCGTAAAGAATCCACGCACCGTTCTCACGAGTTTTGTTACGGATCCGTTCGTCCCGGATCTTATAAGGTACCACTCGCCTAAAGTAGTAGTTCTCACATTCCCTAATCCTAAGCCCACCTCATTCAAACGTCACATTTGGAAATATGATGAAGGTGACTTTGATAAATGTAGACAGCAACTGCATAATACAAACTAGGAAAGCAAAATAACAATAAATGACATAGACACGTCTGTCAGCAACATTAGTTCTACTATAATAAACGCAGCAAAACAGTATATACCTAATAAAATAGTAACCATGCGCCCTAACGATATAACATGGATGAAGAGCAATGTAAGAAAACTAATCAGACAACGAAGACGACTTCAAAAAAAAGCGAATAACCTCAACACTGAACAAGCTTGGCAAACTTTCAGAAACAAGAGAAATGAAGTAACAAAACATATACGAAAAGCCAAACATGACTATAAACAATCCATAATAGATAAAATTAATGAAGACAATATTACAGCTAAAAACAGGTTTAAAATGACTAAATCCTTAATAACCAGTGCTAATTTGAGTAATCAGATTCCAACACTAATTCAGAACGACACAACCGCGTCTGTAGATAAAGAAAAAGCAAGCTTGTTGAATGAACATTTTTGTAAACAATCAAACGTAGATGATAAAAACAAAAATCCACCGCATTTAGCAACACATACTAATAACTCACTACCAATTATAGTTATATCAAATCAGGAAGTAAAAGATGCAATTTTGCAAATGGACTCCTCAAAGGCATCTGGCCCCGACGCAATAAGCCCTCGACTGTTGAGAGAAGGTTGTAAATCAACTTTCAACACCCTAGCAAACTTTTTTGATTTCTACTTGTCAATTCCCACTGGCATGGACAATTGCCAATGTTACTCCGATATATAAGAAATCCAACCCGGCAGATCCCATGAACTACCGACCAATATCACTACTTAGTTGTATTGGTAAAATCCTGGAGCGATGTATCCACAAACACTTATATAATTACTTAATTGCCAACAACATATTAACCAAGTACCAATCGGGCTTCAGACGTGGTGATTCTACAACTAACCAACTTGCTTATATATACAACGATATTTGCAAAGCTTTAGAAGAAGGTAAAGAAATCCGGGTAGTTTTCTGCGACATTACAAAGGAATTCGACCGAGTTTGGAATCGGGGATTACTAGCGAAGCTCTCATTAATTTGTATTATCGGCACCCTTCATAAATGGTTATCTTCCTATCTTTCCAAACGACAGCAGCGTGTAGTAATACATAACACACATTCTGAGTAGAAAAATATTAATGCTGGTGTACCACAAGGTTCAATCTTAGGGCGACTCTTATTTGTCATCTATATTAATGATATAGTTAATGAGATTCATTCAAACATACGATTATTCGCGGACGACACAAGTCTTTACTTTATAGTTGAGGAACCAATCACTGCTTCGCGTATTCTAAACGACGACCTTGTCAAAATACATAACTGGTCGACGATATGGCTTGTAGACTTTAACCCAAATGAAACAGAGGCTATGTTGATATCCATAAAACAAAATAGACGACTTCATCCTCCCCTGCTTATGAACAATACCGTAATAAAAGAAGTTGAAACTCATAAACACCTAGGTATCGTATTTTCCGATACTGGTAAATGACAGCCTCACATTTCATCGGTCATTAGTCGCGCCTGGCAACGCATTGGATTGCTTCGTTGTTTAAAATTTACATTAAATAGAAAGTCACTAGAAAAAACATACTTCTCCATCATACGCCCCTTGCTCGAATATGGCGATAGTACTTGGGATAATTGTTCAATAGAACTAAAAAATGAACTAGAATCCATACAATTTGAGGCCGCACGAATTGTTACTGGTGCAACTAAACTATGTAGTATAGACAAACTTTACACAGAAACCCAGTGGGAAAGCCTCGAACAGCAAAGAAGAAAACACAAATTACTTTTATTCTACAAAATGAAACACAATATGACACCAACTTATCTGAGTAATTTAATCCCCGAACAAACACAAACTCGATACAGGCTAAGAAACGACGAAGACATTCCACTAATACACACACGTACTAAACTGTATCAAGATTCATTTCTTCCATCTACCATAACATAATTGAATTCCCTATCCTCGAATGCAAGAAACAGCCCAACCCTTAACTCGTTTAAGAATGTACTAAATGTTAACTTGCGTAAACCACCAACCTACTACAACTCAGCTACTAATCGACAAGGACAAATTCTCCAGACTCGTATCCGGCTAGGGTGTAGCGCGCTGAACTACGACTTATTCCGGAAATCAATAGTTGATAGCGCTACATGCGCATGTGGCGCAATCGAAAATGCTAATCACTACATTCTCTCATGTCCCCTTTATTCAAATCAAAGACAAAGATATTTGCCATATCTTCCTTGTCCACCGATCCTTAATAACTTAATTTACGGCAGCGAATTTTTAATGGACAATGAAAAAAGCCTTGTATTCCAAAGGGTTCAACAATTCATTATTGCCTCTAAACGTTTCATTGCATGACGGGAGACTGCCCCTGCGATGGAACGGTTTGTAACGATTATCTTGTAAACTGCCCACAGCAGGACAAATGTTAGTCGTATATCGTTATAACAGTTCAATTGAATTCAATGCCAATGGTTCGGAGCGCATGCTTGGGATAACTCTTTTTTTCCCTTCAATTATCTAACAAAACTTACATATGTATACATTATATGCATTCTTGCCACATTCCCATTTACTGATGCTTTACTCAAGGAGAAGAATTCACATAAGCTCTTTGAGCTTGTTTTCTAATCCTTTTTCACTGTTACTTTATATGTATTTTTATGCATATATACATGTATACATGTATATTATTTGAAATAAATATTGTTTAAACTAAATAATTTGCGACCGTTCATCAAAACTGATATACCTGTAATGTGTGACAATCGGCCAATCAGATTGCGTGATATTTATAGAGTGCATTATAACAATATAATACATGTATGAAATATCCTCTATTTATAATAATCATATATTTGTGTCGTATTCCTGAACGCAGCTGTTCATTTGATTACAAAATACTGAGCAAACAATACAATTAACTATGCGGACAAGTGCTATGGAAACGTCCTGGTGCCAATGCTAGAATGTATTTATCTCCTAAGTAGGAGATAATAACTCCTATTTAGGAGATGCTATCTCCTAATAATGACTTATTATCTCATAATTAGAAAATAATAAGTCATAATTAGGAGATAGTAACTCCCACTTAGGATAGTATCTCATAATTAGGATTTATTATCTCCTAATTAGGACTTATTATTTCCTAATTAGGACTTAGTATCTCATAATTATGACTCAGTATATCTCATAATAAGGCGATAAAACATTTATAGCTTTGACACAGATAGCAATTTCTAATTCGGAAATCGTAAGTCCTAATTAGGAGACAGTAGGTCATAATTAGGAGAAAATAAGTCCTGATCAGTAGATAGTAAGACTTTAGTCCTAATAGGAGATACCAACACCTAATTAGGAGAAAATATCTACTAATTAGGACTTAATGTCTCTTAATTAGGAGCATAACCTCCTAATTGGAAGATACACTTAGTTCAGCATTGGCACCAGGACGCTTCGATAAAATGCTGGTGTTTAGCAATCGCTGGTTGATAAATTAATATGATTCATTTGATATTATATGTGTTAGTCCTTAATGGTAACTCGTTCTACATGTGGTATTATATGACCTTTTCCAAATAATTATATTTTACGATTTCTCCTTACCAGTAATTGTATAATGAAAATGCATAGCTCAATAGTATATTCCTTGTTCATCACAGTATCTATACTAGTTATCTATAACATCCGAATGAATCATCATGCAACGTTTCAATTATTTACGTTGTGGGGAGTAGGAGTTATAGGAAATTAAATCTGGGAATGTTCTATTCGACTCACCCGATATATAGCGCACCAATGACGATTACTTGTGTGTTTTATGGGTGATCTAAAAGTTGTAGTATAAGAGTCATGTAATAACTTTCACAAACAATCGAATACCGTCACGTGCTCTAAATGTATATGTACATTATGCGGATGTTTATTGTAATCCCAAACATTCTGAGATACTGACAACTTGAAATTGGATGATGCAGCGCAA
This sequence comes from Conchocele bisecta, assembly GCA_029237695.1. Lineage (NCBI taxonomy): Eukaryota > Metazoa > Mollusca > Bivalvia > Lucinida > Thyasiridae > Conchocele > Conchocele bisecta. The sequence continues at coordinate 21,722,863 of CM055280.1, read as the reverse complement.
CATCTTTAACCGGACACCCTGGGGGAATGCCCTAGGGTGTCCGGTTAGGACATGTTACACTGTGTATACCAGCGCCACAAGTTGGCAGCGCAGTCCAGGCTCCCGTGCTCTCACAAGTGATTGTGGTACTGGCCCCGCCCGTGCTGAATCCGGTATCGCAAGCGATGGTGGCCGAAGCTTGGTATGTCGTTACCCCGGAGCTACTTAACGTCGTTGTGCCATCTGACGGATCGGACGGCGTTGTACAGTCTATAACGAAATGATGGATACGGTTACATTACGCGCACCTGCTATTTGGGACCGGTCATACCTCTATTTATATAAATATCATAACAATTTTGTAACTATATCCGTGTCTGAGTTATTACGACAGTTGTGTCGACAGACACAATGTGCTAGAGTCTTGCATCAATGATATTGTTAGTTTCAACCTGAGATTTGCATGATCATTAATTTGTACACTATTTGGTCTACCATGATCAAATTGATAGTAGGACAACATCCCGAACTATCACTATGTGAAATTACAACTGTCTTCATAAAAAGGTACCTGAGTTACATGAAATTAAATATGGGAACGTGTTTTATGAATCTCCCTATACATTGTTACAAGAAGATGCCAGTGTGACCAGTACAGTCCCTGACATTAATTTAAATCTTCTCGGAATAAATCCGATGCTCACATAGACAGACACGAGGACAGTGTCATCGACAGAAGATGTTATATGTAAATTATTTGTCGTAATTGAGGTTGCAAATAGATGTCCAGAAACGTAAATATCCGGGAAGATCATTAATCATACGTAAATAACGGAGGTGGCTAATAACAGCAGTATTTCTCTAGATGTTAGACATACTTACAACATTTAGCAGGTAGCAGCGGGCCAAAATACAAATGGAGCAGGTGTGCGTTACGTTATGCATTTTCTGTTTTATTGTGTTGGTAAATCACATAGGGAAACGAATTTGTGTCACCTTAATATGTATTATACATTCACCAGGAATAATTACAAATGCAACATTTTCCATAAGAGATTACTTTTCCGGAATAATTGCACAAACGATTATCCATGGTTGTGAGCAGTGCTTAATTATTATACACAACATGTTTAAAAGTTATCTCCGCAAACTGGAGAGACGACTTTGAATACATTGTGAAGTGATTTAAACAAAAAATAAGTTAAATTTTGAAAATCGGTCCGGCAATTCGAAAATTATTTTTAAGAATCTCGTTTTACCACCTAATTAACTTAAAGGTACATGCCCATTCAGTAGGCACAACATATTCTTTATAGTAATTAAATAAGTGTATAATTATACACCCGCAATGAGTTGTGGGGGTATACTGGAGTCAGGTTGTCCGTCCGTCCGTCCGTCCGTCCGTCCGTCCGTGCGTCACTAAACTTAACATCAGAGAAATACTGTTATAACTTCTATTTCCTTCTTCCAAAATGTTTAATATTTCACACATGCATTCCTGCAAGTCTCTGCTACCATGCTGTGCCAAATCCACGACCGTCGAGCCCCCGCTGATCCCAAGGTCAAGGTCAAATACTTAGTCTCTTTACAACACTTAACATCAGAGAAATATTGTTATAACTTCTATTTCCTTCATCCGAAATGCTTAATATTTCACACATGCATTCTGTTATAGGTTAAATATGGTATTCTAATATGGTATATACGGTAACAGGGAAATGTCACGGGATCATTCCAGCATACGATGCAATGTGGTGTGTGAGAGAAAGGGAGTTACTATAATGGGTTAGAGCGAGTCAGGTCGTTGAGAATATATGACAATAAAGAATTGAAGATTACAAGTGTTGATTATTATAACAACAACCAACAATGTAGCGTATGGACAGATATACACTATTTAACATTGGTGGAGAATCATTAAGATTCGGTCCTTCACAATGGAAGAAAATTCAAACAGATTAACTTTTGTGGAGAGTAATGGAGAAAAAGGAATCAAAATACTATACGGAACCAGTTAAGCTTACAGATGGAGGAACTGTTTAAGTTGGAAATTCAAAGACAGTTTGAAGAACAAAAGAAACTGAATGTCAATTTAAATGGCGAGTTAGCGGCTTTAAGAGACATTGTGACATTAGCTCAAAACGAAATTGTACAAGGAATTAATGTATTTAACAAAATGGAATCAATGTCGTCTGTGGAAAAATTTAGACCAGGAATACATGAACCAGTGTTATTCTGGGACAGGATTCTGCTGTATGCGGGATATAGAGAATGGAATAACGACAAAACATTGCAGATGTTTCCGTTCTTTATAAACGATGCGGAGTTTCTATGGTTTAGACATCTAGCGGGTGGAGAAAAAGATACATTAGCCCATTTGAAGACTTCATTTCTGAAAAAGATTTCGGATAAGGAGGAAAACCAATGGATTGTCTTCAAGAGGTTGGCGGAGAGGATTCAAAAGGCAGGAGAATTTCGCCGCGTTTCATCAACAATCCCCTGGTTTGACATTTAACATACATATTAAAAACGCAAATTCACATCGAAGGCAAGTGCATATGCATGTTGGAACTTTCCATATTTGACTTGTTGTGGGAAATTGGTGTTCATAAGTAAATAAGGGGAGGTAATGTTTAAGGTTAGTCATGTAAAATTACATATGTGCCAATATAACAGTATGTTACTGTCAAGTGCACTTGAGAAAATGAAAGATAATTAGCAATGTTTTGGGAGTGTGACATTTTTATGTATTGATGATAGCAGCGATTGTCATGACACTAATATGTAGCGGTTTCGCATATTTATGTATTAAGGTAAAACGTTTAACAGCTATGATTGCTTTAATACATACGACCAACAGTGCTAATGCGGAATCAATATTGAATTATACAATGTTTGTACATGAGAAAGGACAGCCAAAATTGTCTGCTAATTCAGATACTTCAGATTATATAATTGCCATCATTGAAATTGTGATATCAATCATAATTCTTATGCTTGCCGCATACGCAATTAAACGACGAAGATATATAATTCAATATGTACAAACATTGTGCTACAAACGAAATGTATGCACGGGGATATTTTTAGAAGTAACAAATAATCATTCGATGTTTGCAATGAAACTCACTCATTGTGAACTTTCTCCACGCGACATAGAACTGAGAATCGCAAATGATGCACTCATAAGTCAGTTAATTGACTCACTGAGGCTGCATAAGTCACTTTTAAATAATGTTGTTACCATGAGATGGAATCCAAACATTATACTATGTGACCGATTGAATGACAAGCAAATAGAGTTACCGGAGAAAATAAAACTAGGGTTTATTCGAGCACGCTTTCTAGGATTTGTTTTGCAAAGACCGTTTAAAGTAGATCTGTATACAAAACAAATGCAGGTTTGTGTGTATTTAACGCATGCAAATATTTCACAAACGTGCAGTAAGGTAAATGAGAGAGTAAACACAGAATCTGAGTTCTAACGATTGGTTCCCGAACAAAAACATACACATTTCCGAATTAGACAGTGGTATGTTTAAGCATTTGTACGAGTACCATAGGTAATACTATATTGCACCGAAGACACATGCCGTGATGTGGACAAACTTGAGACAGTGCAATATATGTATTGACATAGTATCTGTATTATGTATGTACATGTATTTATCATTAATTGTATGTCAATAGTTGTGTAGATTATATAATGATTGTGACCTTGATATATACATTATAGCGGGGAAATTACTATAAACAGTGCCTCATGTGTATATATATGAGAAGCCATTTTTGTTTTTGAATTGAGTACAAGTGAATGTTGACAGAAATATAGTATGAACTGAAAATTGGGTGAGGTACGTTTGCTTTGATCCAAATTGTTTCTTGTAACATGTGGATTGTGACGTCAAATCCGCAGGTTGCCGAGAAAAAAAAATGGAACAATGCGTATTTTATATCACATAAAAAAAAAGAAAAAAAAAAGTATTGTTTGACGAAAAAGTGTACAAAACAGAAAAACATGCAAGTCATTTGAGCCAGTGCAGTCGTTAAGTTCACAAACGTGCATACAACCTGTATTGTGTTATTTTGACGGCCTTGTGCGATCAGAAGGGAGAAAATTCATAAACAATTTTAAATTACTATGATATTACACGAGACATACGTGTGTCAGTATATGTAAAAATAGGCCCGTCGCATATACAAACTGTTTTGTGCAATTTAAACCATTAACATAGGACTGGCAGACTTAACATGACGTATGCATTTTAATATATATATATATTCATATATACATAAGCTGCAACATTCAACGTCATTATCAGGTTGTCGTAGAGATTTACGGTACCACTGATCCAGAACTACACTAAGTACTTCCAGCCTATGCCTGTGTTTCTCATACGCAGGCAACATTAAAACATGCCGCACGTTTCACTTTGTTTATTTTTTTTCCGCTGGGGAAACCAGTGAAATTAAAAGGTCGCGAGGCTGCTTTTCATGGTGGCGGTTATAACAAATTTCACGCGGCCATGTAATTTGTATTGTACTAAAACTTACATGTTCACAAGTATTTTTGTAGATTTGAGTATGGTGATTGATGTTTCATGGATATGGATATATCATTATCGTTGTTCTGAATCCATGTGGAGAGACGGTGAATTGAAATGCAATATATAATCACTTTTAAATACATTTAGTGTCAATGTGATGGTGTATTTCATAGTCTCTTGTACATCAGGCATCAGCATATTTGTAATGTTAAATTTCATAAAAAATATTACGGATTCGCAAACGTAATTAAAAAAAGTTATTGCGTTTTCAAGAAATAAATGGAAGAAGCAATCGCAACGGAGACATTTATTTCCTGAACAATACGCATTATTGATTAGATATTGCATTAATAACGATTCTGGTGTTATGATATGCTGTAAAACTGGCATGAATAAGACAGGAGGCAACATAACACAATTCTCAAATAGTTGTACGTACTTGTGTATCATATTGTATTATTAATCAGATTTGATTATTATGGACAGGATTTGTGGTATGAGAGTACTGTTTCACGTATCATCATATGTATACATGTTGACTATGTTTGTAAAACTTCTTACGAATTATGAAGTGCTGCATATTACATGTATATGTATTGCTTCATTGGGAGTTTGTTAGAAAATTATCAGTGCATAAAATATTGTTGGTTCAAATGATAGTTTATCATAAAGAAAAATGTTAAGTAGGCATGAAACAAAGCATTATCATTAAAACTTAAGACCTAAACGTAAAAACAATTGTGTTTTGAAAAAGGTTTTGGCAAAGGAACAAATAATCATTAAATATGATGATATATATAGGTGCCTGATTGCAACATGCACTTGTGAATATCGGAATATCAATTTCAAAAACGAAAATGATTAAAATATTTACATGCATTTAGGATTTTTATAAATACGGGTACGTACTAGCTATATGTACCTATACGTATCAAATATTCGATGCAAAATACATAATCATATGATAGCATATGTAGTCTAAATCATGTTTTGAGTGTACCATTCTCGATAAAATGAAATATTGACAACATTTCGATTAGAATGCGGTATGAAAATACACGTATGTACATGTTATGTTATATCAAATGAACTACTATTATATTTTATGTCTATATCACTAAAATGAACTGATGGTGTATTTAAATAATTATTTTAGTAATATTTGTTGTTGACATGTAGTAGAAAATTTGGAGGATTGTATGCATATAAATTCGAGATTAAGATAACTAAACAGTTGTTGCATGCGTCATTTTCTGGGTAAACAAATGAGATAACGTGACTTATTCCAAATATTAGAGATTTCATAATGACTTATTCCAAATATTAGAGATTTCATAATGACCACTATTTTTGTTCATAATGACCATTATTTTTGTCGATAATCCGCATCGCAAGTAATTCTCTGCAATTACCTATACTTACTAGGAATATGATGGATTTGGCTTTCCCCAGAAACATATATACACTGCGCATATTCATGTTTAATACGGACATGCAATAGTAATATATTTCGTGCATTTGAATACTATACGGTATTTACATATTTGAAAAAACCACTATATTGTACTGTAGCAGATACCGCCATGCATATATACTCTGTTTTATTTCCCCATATTGCATGTTATTCACTGTAATGGGATGTAAATAAAGATATGTTGAGTTGAGTTGACTTCGATGATTTGAGGACAAATCATAAATGGGTATAGGGTTATATGTTATAGGTTAAATATGGTATTCTAATATGGTATATACGGTAATAGGGAAATGTCACGGGATCATTCCAGCATACGATGCAATGTGGTGTGTGAGACAAAGGGAGTTACTATAATGGGTTAGAGCGAGTCAGGTCGTTGAGAATATATGACAATAAAGAATTAAAGATTACAAGTGTTGATTATTATAACAAGTACCAACAATGTAGCGTATGGACAGATATACACTATGTAACAATTCCTGCAAGACTCTACTACCATGCTGTGCCAAATCCACGACCGTCCAACCCCCTCTGATCCCAATGCCAATGTCAAATACTTAGTCTCTTTACAAAACTTAACATCAGAGAAATATGTTATAACTTCTATTTCCTTCATCTAAAATGCTTAATATTTCACACATGCATTCCTGTAAGGCTCTACTACCATGCTGTGCCAAATCCACGACCGTCCAACCTCCGCTGATCCTAAGATCAAGGTCAAATATTTGGTCTCTTTACAAAACTTAAGATCAGAGAAATAAGTTATACTTTCTATTTCCTGCATTGAACATTCTTAATACTTCACACATGCATTCCTTTAAGGTTGTACTATCATGCTGTGACAAATCTACGACCGTCCAACCCCCGCTGATCTCAAGGTCAAGGTGACATAGTTAGTCTCTTTACAAAACTTAACATCAGAGAAATATGTTATAACTTCTATTTCTTTCATCGAAAATTCTTAATATTTCACACATGCATTCCTCTAAGGCTCTACTATCATGCTGTAATAAATCCCCGTTGATCTCGATGTCAAGGTCACATATTTAGTCTCTTTACAAAACTTAACACATCAGAGAAATCGGTTATAACTTCTAGTTCCTTGCTCGGAGATCTGCTTCACATTTCACACACTCATTGCTCCAATGGACCTCTACCACCTGTGACAAATTCACATTCGTGCCGCCCGCGCTAAGCCCAGAGTCAAGGTCACAAGCCTACACATTTGGATTTTTGTTTACATATTTAGGGGTACCTGGGCCCACGCGGGGGGTATTCCGTAAGCATCGCTTACTGACCAATCTAGTTGTGTCAGTATTACACTAGTTCTAAAAATTACGAGTGCCCGCTATACATCTATAATCATTTAGTAATTTTATATTACTGATAGTGACGCGCAGTGGTATCAGGCTATTTCCTTATGCAAATGAGGCATACTATTTTTAAATTATTTATACTAATTAAATGCGTCACCTGAAAAAATAATATTTTCGACAGATTAAAAAGTATGATCATTGCATATCAACAAATAAACATAGAGAATAAATAGTAATGTCCATTAACATTTTCAGGAAACACGGTTATCGCCCCTGATATCAGTGTTGGAATTAACATCTGATATAAACTGTATAATAATGCCAACCAATACGTGGGGTAATGGTGACTGAATGTTTATTTTGCCAGAAAATGTCTGCGATGATATATCTAATATAAATAAAAGTGTGTGCCTACTGAGTGGGCATGTACCTTTAACGTCGTTTTCGTCGTTAAAATCTTTAAAACAATAATTTAGGAAATGTAATCAAATATCTTTTAAGATGGTTACTAATTTATTACTTATGAATTACCAGTGAAAATATGTTTTAGAGTTAAAAGGCACAGGGCCTCAGAAACAGACCAACGGACGGACGACATTAGCGCATTTTCACTACATGACGAAAGAGAGAAGCAAAACATGTTATAATAATAATTATTGCATAAAATCGGCTTTCGCAGTGTATTAGCATAGTGTAATAAAAGCACAATGCACTATAGTATAATAATTGGCAAATTAGCTCGTTACAGAAAACAGGTTCCGTGACCAGTACAACTCCAATATATGATGAGCTTATGCAATGAATAGTATCCAACATTTGTGATCATTTAATATGATATGTATTAAATTCGTTGACTGATTTCGTAAGAAACTCGGCATAGGCTCGTTTCTTATAAATTCGGTAAGCTCGTTTAATTATAGGGTTAACTGTATTGTAATTTTGAAATTTGCGGCGTACTTCAGAAAATGATAGGTTGGAAAATCTGTGTAATGGCGACGTGCTAGCAAATTTCAAAATTACAATGCGGTTAACCTATTTCTAATGCACGGCTTTATTGTTTTGCAAAATGTATCGAGTCTCGTTGGAAAATCGTACCGGATTGCAAGCTGGTTGAGCAGGTCATACCGGACGGATCACACAAATACTATTTTCTACGAAGAAAATATTTCCAACACAAAATATTAGCAATTTATGAATGAATGTATACAAAATTATACGTTTATCATGTTTATGTTGCTGATTTCATTATTTTTTCCCGTGCGATCTCTTAGCAACAATATGTCAATGGCCGTTGTCTGTCAAACTTCCTGATGTTGATAAATATTGTGACAACTTGTATAATCATTCGTTATATACTACCAGTAGAGATGCAAGAGTACACATGATGCATACTTTCTGTTTGTGTGAACGATCTATTACTGCCAAAACATATTAAACGTGATCAACGGTGAGATATTTGCATATTTGCAATATAGTTTCGCCGCACGCTTCGGACCATGCAACTTTCGGACCAGGTCACCACGACGTTTCGGACCGGGACTTTTCAGATGCAAGCCAGCTGTGTCTTTGACAATAATACTACCAGAATACCACTTGGGACATTTTATGTGAGTTACCCCATGTTTTGGTCGGTCATTATGTGGCAGAGTAAATTGATCGACCTCGAACTTAGTATTGGCGTAGGAATACATATTGAAATAATTTGCGACCGTTCATCAAGAATGATATACCTGTAATGTGTGACCATCAGCCAATCAGATTGCGTGATATTTATAGAGTGCATTATAAAAATATAATACATGTATGCAATACCCTCTATTTATAATAATTATATATTTGTGTCGTATTCCTGAACGCAGTTGTTAATTTGATTAAAAAATATTGAGCAAACAATACATGTAACTATGCGGACAAGTGCTATGGAAACGTCCTGGTGCCAATGCTAGAATGTATTTATCTCCTAATTAGTAGATACTAACTCCTAATTAGGAGAGGCTATCTCCTAATAATGACTTATTATATCATAATTAGTAAATACTAAGTCATAATTAGTAGATAGTAACTCCCACTTAGGAGATAGTATCTCATAATTAAGATTTATTATCTCCTAATTAGGACTTATTATTTCCTAATTAGGACTTAGTATCTCATAATTAGGACTCAGTATATCTCCTAATTAAAACATGTTTAGCTTTCACACAGATAGTTATTTCTAATTAGGAAATCGTAAGTCCTAATTAGGAAAGAGTAGGTCATAATTAGGAGAAAATAAGTCCTGATCAATAGATAGTAAGTCCTATTAGGAGATACCAACACCTAATTAGGAGATACTATCTACTAATTAGGACTTAATGTCTGTTAATTAGCAGTATCAGCTCCTAATTGGAAGATACACATAGTTTAGCATTGGCACCAGGACGCTTCGATAAAATGCTGGTTTTTAGCAATCGCTGGTTGATAAATTAATATGATTCATTTGATATTATATGTGGTAGTCATTAACTCGTTCTACATGTGGTATTATGTGACCATTTCAAAATGCAAATAATTATATTTTACGATTTCTCCTTACCAGTAATTGTATAATGAAAATGCATAGCTGAATAGTATATTCCTTGGTCATCACAGTATCTATACTAGTTATATATAACATCCGAATGAATCATCATGCAACATTTCAATTATTTACGTTGTGGGGTGTAGGAGTTATAGGAAATTAAGTCTGAACATGTTTTATTTGACTCACCCGATATATAGCGCACCAATGACGATGACTTGTGTGTTTTATGGGTGCTCTAAAAGTTTTATTATCAGTCATATAATAACTTTCACAAAGAATCGAATACAGTCACGTGCTCTAAATGCGTACATGTGTATGTACATTATGCGGCTGATTATTGTAATTCCCAAACATAGTGAGATACTGACAAATTGAAATTGGGTGATGCAGCGCAACATTTTCAACCGGACACCTTGGGGAATGCCCTATGGTATCCGATTATGACATGTTCCACAATGTATACCAACGACGCCACATGTTGGCAGGGTAGTCCAGCTTCCTGTGTTGTCACATGTGATTGTGGTACTGGCCCCGCCCGTGCTGAATCCGGTATTGCAAGCGATGGTGGCCGTAGCTTGGTATGTCATTACCCCGCTGCTGTCTAACGTCGTTGTGCCATCTGACGGATCGGACGGCGCTGTACAGTCTATAACAATATGATGGATACAGTTACATCATGCACACCTGCTATTTGGGACCGGTTGTACCTCTATTTATCTAAATATCAAAACAACTTTGTAACTATATCCGTGTGGGAGTTATCACGAGACAACCTAAATTAATTCAAATTGTCTCGTAATAAATCCAATGCTCACATAGACAAACACGAGGACGGTGTCATCGACGTAATTTGCTATATATAAATTATTTGTCGTAATTGATGTTGCCAATAGATGCCCAGAAACGTATATATCCGGGCAAGATAATTAATCATACATATGTATCGTAGGTAGATAATAACAGCAGCATTTCTGCAGATGTTAAACATACATGTACTTACAACATTAAGCAGGCAGCATCGGGGCAAAATACAAATGTAGTAGGCGTGCATTACGTTATGCATTTTGGGTGTGTGAAGTTGGCTCTGACATCGAACATCGAAATTCGATATTCACCGGTTTGAATTTCGAGTTGAATATCGAGTTGAATTTCGAGTTGAATCCAAAGCTGCGAGGTCGATATTCACCGGAACTGATTTCGAGCTGGGTGTTTTGAATATCGAGCCAGCTCTGAGATCGATATTCGAGCAGGTTGGACATACGTATTTGAATTTCGAGCTGGGTTCTTTTGAATATCGAGCCAGCTCTGAGATCGATATTCGCGAAGATTGAGATGTGCATTTGAATTTCGAGCTGGGTTCTTTTGAATATCGAGCCAGCTCTGAGATCGATATTCGCGAAGATTGAGATGTGCATTTGAATTTCGAGCTGGGATGTTTTGAATATCGAGCCAGCTCTGAGATCGATATTCGCGAAGATTGAGATGTGCATTTGAATTTCGAGCTGGGTTGTTTTGAATATCGAGCCAGCTGTGAGATCGATATTCGCGCAAATTGAGATGTGCATTTGAATTTCGAGCTGGGTTCTTTTGAATATCGAGCCAGCTCTGAGATCGATATTCGACTACAAGATGGTAAATGCAATGCGAATTTCGAGCTGGGTGTTTTGAATATCGAGCCAGCTCTGAGATCGATATTCGAGCAGGTTGGACATACGTATTTGAATTTCGAGCTGGGTTCTTTTGAATATCGAGCCAGCTCTGAGATCGATATTCGCGCAGATTGAGATGTGCATTTGAATTTCGAGCTGGGGTGTTTTTGAAATATCGAGCCAGCTCTGAGATCGATATTCGCGAAGATTCAGATGTGCATTGAATTTCGAGCTGGGTTGTTTTGAATATCGAGCCAGCTGTGAGATCGATATTCGCGCAAATTGAGATGTGCATTTGAATTTCGAGCTGGGTTGTTTTGAATATCGAGCCAGCTCTGAGATCGATATTCGACTACAAGATGGTAAATGTAATGCGAATTTCGAGCTGGGTGTTTTGAATATCGAGCCAGCTCTGAGATCGATATTCGAGCAGGTTGGACATACGTATTTGAATTTCGAGCTGGGTTCTTTTGAATATCGAGCCAGCTCTGAGATCGATATTCGCGAAGATCTGAGATGTGCTTTTGAATTTCGAGCTGGGGTGTTTTGAATATCGAGCCAGCTCTGAGATCGATATTCGCGAAGATTGAGATGTGCATTTGAATTTCGAGCTGGGTTGTTTTCAATATCGAGCCAGCTGTGAGATCGATATTCGCGCAAATTGAGATGTGCATTTGAATTTCGAGCTGGGTTGTTTTGAATATCGAGCCAGATCTGAGATCGATATTCGAGCAGGTGGACATACGTATTTGAATTTCGAGCTGGGTTCTTTTGAATATCGAGCCAGATCTGAGATCGATATTCGCGCAGATTGAGATGTGCATTTGAATTTCGAGCTGGGTTGTTTTGAATATCGAGCCAGCTCTGAGATCGATATTCGCGCAAATTGAGATGTGCATTTGAATTTCGAGCTGGGTTCTTTTGAATATCGAGCCAGCTCTGAGATCGATATTCGACTACAAGATGGTAAATGCAATGCGAAATTCGAGCTGGGTGTTTTGAATATCGAGCCAGCTCTGAGATCGATATTCGAGCAGGTTGGACATACGTATTTGAATTTCGAGCTGGGTTCTTTTGAATATCGAGCCAGCTCTGAGATCGATATTCGCGAAGATTGAGTTGTGCATTTGAATTTCGAGCTGGGTTGTTTTGAATATCGAGCCAGCTCTGAGATCGATATTCGCGCAAATTGAGATGTGCATTTGAATTTCGAGCTGGGTTGTTTTGAATATCGAGCCAGCTCTGACATCGATATTCGACTACAAGATGGTAAATGCAATGCGAATTTCGAGCTGGGTGTTTTGAATATCGAGCCAGCTCTGAGATCGATATTCGAGCAGGTTGGACATACGTATTTGAATTTCGAGCTGGGTTCTTTTGAATATCGAGCCAGCTCTCAGATCGATATTCGCGAAGATTGAGATGTGCATTTGAATTTCGAGCTGGGGTGTTTTGAATATCGAGCCAGCTCTGAGATCGATATTCGCGAAGATTCAGATGTGCATTTGAATTTCGAGCTGGGTTGTTTTGAATATCGAGCCAGCTGTGAGATCGATATTCGCGCAAATTGATATGTGCATTTGAATTTCGAGCTGGGTTGTTTTGAATATCGAGCCAGCTCTGAGATCGATATTCGAGAAGGTTGGACATACGTATTTGAATTTCGAGCTGGGTTCTTTTGAATATCGAGCCAGCTCTGAGATCGATATTCGCGCAGATTGAGATGTGCATTTGAATTTCGAGCTGGGGTGTTTTGAATATCGAGCCAGCTCTGAGATCGATATTCGCGAAGATTGAGATGTGCATTTGAATTTCGAGCTGGGTTGGTTTTGAATATCGAGCCAGCTCTGAGATCGATATTCGAGAAGGTTGGACATACGTATTTGAATTTCGAGCTGGGTTGTTTTGAATATCGAGCCAGCTGTGAGATCGATATTCGCGCAAATTGAGATGTGCATTTGAATTTCGAGCTGGGTTCTTTTGAATATCGAGCCAGCTCTGAGATCGATATTCGACTACAAGATGGTAAATGCAATGCGAATTTCGAGCTGGGTGTTTTGAATATCGAGCCAGCTCTGAGATCGATATTCGAGCATGTTGGACATACGTATTTGAATTTCGAGCTGGGTTCTTTTGAATATCGAGCCAGCTCTGAGATCGATATTCGCGCAGATTGAGATGTGCATTTGAATTTCGAGCTGGGGTGTTTTGAATATCGAGCCAGCTCTGAGATCGATATTCGCGAAGATTCAGATGTGCATTTGAATTTCGAGCTGGGTTGTTTTGAATATCGAGCCAGCTGTGAGATCGATATTCGCACAAATTGAGATGTGCATTTGAATTTCGAGCTGGGTTGTTTTGAATATCGAGCCAGCTCTGAGATCGATATTCGACTACAAGATGGTAAATGCAATGCGAATTTCGAGCTGGGTGTTTTGAATATCGAGCCAGCTCTGAGATCGATATTCGAGCAGTTGGACATACGTATTTGAATTTCGAGCTGGGTTCTTTTGAATATCGAGCCAGCTCTGAGATCGATATTCGCGAAGATCTGAGATGTGCTTTTGAATTTCGAGCTGGGGTGTTTTGAATATCGAGCCAGCTCTGAGATCGATATTCGCGAAGATTGAGATGTGCATTTGAATTTCGAGCTGGGTTGTTTTGAATATCGAGCCAGCTGTGAGATCGATATTCGCGCAAATTGAGATGTGCATTTGAATTTCGAGCTGGGTTGTTTTGAATATCGAGCCAGCTCTGAGATCGATATTCGAGCAGGTGGACATACGTATTTGAATTTCGAGCTGGGTTCTTTTGAATATCGAGCCAGATCTGAGATCGATATTCGCGCAGATTGAGATGTGCATTTGAATTTCGAGCTGGGTTGTTTTGAATATCGAGCCAGCTCTGAGATCGATATTCGCGCAAATTGAGATGTGCATTTGAATTTCGAGCTGGGTTGTTTTGAATATCGAGCCAGCTCTGACATCGATATTCGACTACAAGATGGTAAATGCAATGCGAATTTTCGAGCTGGGTGTTTTGAATATCGAGCCAGCTCTGAGATCGATATTCGAGCAGGTTGGACATACGTATTTGAATTTCGAGCTGGGTTCTTTTGAATATCGAGCCAGCTCTGAGATCGATATTCGCGCAGATTGAGATGTGCATTTTGAATTTCGAGCTGGGGTGTTTGAATATCGAGCCAGCTCTGAGATCGATATTCGCGAAGATTCAGATGTGCATTTGAATTTCGAGCTGGGTTGTTTTGTAATATCGAGCCAGCTGTGAGCATCGATATTCGCAAACAAATTGAGATGTGCACTTTGAATTTCGAGCGTGGGTTGATGAATATCGAGCCAGCATCTGAGATCGATATTATCGAGAAGGTTTGACATACGTATTTGAATTTGCGAGCTGGGGTCTTTTGAATATCGAGCCAGCTCTGAGATCGATATTCGCGCAAGATTGAGATGTGCATTTGAATTTCGAGCTGGGGTGTTTTGAATATCGAGCCAGCTCTGATGATCGATATTCGCGTCAGATTGAGATTTGCATTTAGAATTTGTTTCGAGCTGGGTTGTTTTGAATATCGAGCCAGCTGTAGATCGATATTCGCGCAAATTGAGATGTGCATTGAATTTCGAGCTGGGGTTGTTTTCAATATCGAGCCAGCTCTGAGATCGATATTCGACTATTAAGATGGTAAATGCAATGCGAATATCGAGCAGTGTGTTTTGAATATCGAGCCATTGCTGATTTGATCGATATTCGACCAGCAGTTGGACATACGGTATAATGAATTTCGAGCTGGGTTCTTTTGAATATCGAGCCAGCTCTGAGATCGATTCGCGAAGATTGAGATATGCATTTGAATTTCGAGCTGGGTTGTTTTGTTTATGATACGAGCCAGCTCTGAGATCGATATTTGCGAAGATTGAGATGTGCATTTGAATTTCGAGCTGGGTTGTTTTGAATATCGAGCCAGCTGTGAGATCGATATTCGCGCAAATTGAGATGTGCATTTGAATTTCGAGCTGGGTTGTTTTGAATATCGAGCCAGCTGTTGAGATCGATATTCGCGCAAATTGAGATGTGCCTTTGAATTTCGAGCTGGGTTGTTTTGAATATCGAGCCAGCTCTGAGATCGATATTCGACTACAAGATGGTAAATGCAATGCGAATTTCGAGTTGGGTTGTTTTGAATATCGAGCCAGCTCTGAGATCGATATTCGAGCAGGTGGACATACTTATTTGAATTTCGAGCTGGGTTCTTTTGAATATCGAGCCAGCTCTGAGATCGATATTCGCGAAGATTGAGATGTGCATTTGAATTTCGTATTTGAATTTCGAGCTGGGTTCTTTTGAATATCGAGCCAGCTCTGAGATCGTTATTCGCGCAGATTGAGATGTGCATTTGAATTTCGAGCTGGGGTGTTTTGAATATCGAGCCAGCTCTGAGATCGATATTCGCGAAGATTGAGATGTGCTTTAATGAATTTCGAGCTGGGTTCTTTTGAATATCGAGCCAGCTCTGAGATCGATATTCGCAAAGATTGAGATGTGCATTTGAATTTCGAGCTGGGATGTTTTGAATATCGAGCCAGCTCTGAGATCGATATTCGCGAAGATTGAGATGTGCATTTGAATTTCGAGCTGGGTTCTTTTGAATATCGAGCCAGCTCTGAGATCGATATTCGCGCAAATTGTAGATGTGCATTTGAATTTATTTCGAGCTGGGTTCTTTTGAATATCGAGCCATCTCTGAGATCGATATTCGACTACAAGATGGTAAATGCAATACGAATTTTCGAGCTGGGTGTTTTTGAATATCGAGCCAGCTCTGAAGATCGATATTCGAGCAGGTTGGACATACGTATTTGAATTTCGAGCTGGGTTCTTTTGAATATCGAGCCAGCTCTGAGATCGATATTCGCGCAAGATTGAGATGTGCATTTGAATTTCGAGCTGGGGGGGTGTTTTGAATATCGAGCCAGCTGTGAGATCGATATTCGCGAAGATTCAGATGTGCATTTGAATTTCGAGCTGGGTTGTTTTGTTTTGAATATCGAGCCAGCTGTGAGATCGATATTCGCGCAAATTGAGATGTGCATTGTTGAATTTCGAGCTGGGTTGTTTTATTTTGAATATCGAGCCAGCTCTGAGATCGATATTCGACTACAAGATGGTAAAATGCAATGCGAATTTCGAGCTGGGTGTTTTGAATATCGAGCCAGCTCTGAGATCGATATTGGAGCAGGTTGGACATACGTATTTGAATTTCGAGCTGGGTTCTTTTGAATATCGAGCCAGCTCTGAGATCGATATTCGCGAAGATCTGAGATGTGCTTTTGAATTTCGAGCTGGGTTCTTTTGAATATCGAGCCAGCTCTGAGATCGATATTCGCGAAGATCTGAGATGTGCTTTTGAATTTCGAGCTGGGTTGTTTTGAATATCGAGCCAGCTGTGAGATCGATATTCGCGCAAATTGAGATGTGCATTTGAATTTCGAGCTGGGTTGTTTTGAATATCGAGCCAGTTCTGAGATCGATATTCGAGCAGGTGGACATACGTATTTGAATTTCGAGCTGGGTTCTTTTGAATATCGAGCCAGATCTGAGATCGATATTCGCGCAGATTGAGATGTGCATTTGAATTTCGAGCTGGGTTGTTTTGAATATCGAGCCAGCTCTGAGATCGATATTCGCGCAAATTGAGATGTGCATTTGAATTTCGAGCTGGGTTGTTTTGAATATCGAGCCAGCTCTGAGATCGATATTCGACTACAAGATGGTAAATGCAATGCGAATTTCGAGCTGGGTGTTTTGAATATCGAGCCAGCTCTGAGATCGATATTCGAGCAGGTTGGACATACGTATTTGAATTTCGAGCTGGGTTGTTTTGAATATCGAGCCAGCTCTGAGATCGATATTCGCGCAAATTGAGATGTGCATTTGAATTTCGAGCTGGGTTGTTTTGAATATCGAGCCAGCTCTGACATCGATATTCGACTACAAGATGGTAAATGCAATGCGAATTTCGAACTGGGTGTTTTTGAATATCGAGCCAGCTCTGAGATCGATATTCGAGCAGGTTGGACATACGTATTTGAATTTCGAGCTGGGTTCTTTTGAATATCGAGCCAGCTGTGAGATCGATATTCGCGCAAATTGAGATGTGCATTTGAATTTCGAACTGGGTTGTTTTCAATATCGAGCCAGCTCTGAGATCGATATTCGACTACAAGATGGTAAATGCAATGCGAATTTCGAGCTGGGTGTTTTGAATATCGAGCCAGCTCTGAGATCGATATTCGAGCAGGTTGGACATACGTATTTGAATTTCGAGCTGGGTTCTTTTGAATATCGAGCCAGCTCTGAGATCGATATTCGCGAAGATTGAGATGTGCATTTGAATTTCGAGCTGGGGTGTTTTGAATATCGAGCCAGCTCTGAGATCGATATATGCGAAGATTGAGATGTGCATTTGAATTTCGAGCTGGGTTGTTTTGAATATCGAGCCAGCTGTGAGATCGATATTCGCGCAAATTGAGATGTGCATTTGAATTTCGAGCTGGGTTGTTTTGAATATCGAGCCAGCTGTGAGATCGATATTCGCGCAAATTGAGATGTGCCTTTGAATTTCGAGCTGGGTTGTTTTGAATATCGAGCCAGCTCTGAGATCGATATTCGACTACAAGATGGTAAATGCAATGCGAATTTCGAGTTGGGTTGTTTTGAATATCGAGCCAGCTCTGAGATCGATATTCGAGCAGGTTGGACATACGTATTTGAATTTCGAGCTGGGTTCTTTTGAATATCGAGCCAGCTCTGAGATCGATATTCGCGAAGATTCAGATGTGCATTTGAATTTCGAGCTGGGTTGTTTTGAATATCGAGCCAGCTGTGAGATCGATATTCGCGAAAATTGAGATGTGCATTTGAATTTCGAGCTGGGTTGTTTTGAATATCGAGCCAGCTCTGAGATCGATATTCGAGCAGGTTGGACATACGTATTTGAATTTCGAGCTGGGTTCTTTTGAATATCGAGCCAGCTCTGAGATCGATATTCGCGCAGATTGAGATGTGCATTTGAATTTCGAGCTGGGGTGTTTTGAATATCGAGCCAGCTCTGAGATCGATATTCTCGCAGATTGAGATGTGCATTTGAATTTCGAGCTGGGGTGTTTTGAATATCGAGCCAGCTCTGAGATCGATATTCGCGAAGATTGAGATTTGCATTTGAATTTCGAGCTGGGTTGTTTTGAATATCGAGCCAGCTGTGAGATCGATATTCGCGCAAATTGAGATGTGCATTTGAATTTCGAGCTGGGTTGTTTTCAATATCGAGCCAGCTCTGAGAGCGATATTCGACTACAAGATGGTAAATGCAATGCGAATTTCGAGCTGGGTGTTTTGAATATCGAGCCAGCTCTGAAATCGATATTCGAGCAGGTTGGACATACGTATTTGAATTTCGAGCTGGGTTCTTTTGAATATCGAGCCAGCTCTGAGATCGATATTCGCGAAGATTGAGATGTGCATTTCAATTTCGAGCTGGGGTGTTTTGAATATCGAGCCAGCTCTGAGATCGATATTTGCGAAGATTGAGATGTGCATTTGAATTTCGAGCTGGGGTGTTTTGAATATCGAGCCAGCTGTGAGATCGATATTCGCGCAAATTGAGATGTTCATTTGAATTTCGAGCTGGGTTGTTTTGAATATCGAGCCAGCTGTGAGATCGATATTCGCGCAAATTGAGATGTGCATTTGAATTTCGAGCTGGGTTGTTTTGAATATCGAGCCAGCTCTGAGATCGATATTCGACTACAAGATGGTAAATGCAATGCGAATTTCGAGCTGGGTTGTTTTGAATATCGAGCCAGCTCTGAGATCGATATTCGAGCAGGTGGACATACGTATTTGAATTTCGAGCTGGGTTCTTTTGAATATCGAGCCAGCTCTGAGATCGATATTCGCGAAGATTGAGATGTGCATTTGAATTTCGAGCTGGGTTGTTTTCAATATCGAGCCAGCTCTGAGATCGATATTCGACTACAAGATGGTAAATGCAATGCGAATTTCGAGCTGGGTGTTTTGAATATCGAGCCAGCTGTGAGATCGATATTCGAGCAGGTTAGACATACGTATTTGAATTTCGAGCTGGGTTCTTTTGAATATCGAGCCAGCTCTGAGATCGATATTCGCGAAGATTGAGATGTGCATTTGAATTTCGAGCTGGGTTGTTTTCAATATGGAGCCAGCTCTGAGATCGATATTCGACTACAAGATGGTAAATGCAATGCGAATTTCGAGCTGGGTGTTTTGAATATCGAGTCAGCTCTGAGATCGATATTCGAGCAGGTTGGACATACGTATTTGAATTTCGAGCTGGGTTCTTTTGAATATCGAGCCAGCTCTGAGATCGATATTCGCGAAGATTGAGATGTGCATTTGAATTTCGAGCTGGGGTGTTTTGAATATCGAGCCAGCTCTGAGATCGATATTCGCGAAGATTGAGATGTGCATTTGAATTTCGAGCTGGGTTGTTTTGAATATCGAGCCAGCTGTGAGATCGATATTCGCGCAAATTGAGATGTGCATTTGAATTTCGAGCTGGGTTGTTTTCAATATCGAGCCAGCTCTGAGATCGATATTCGACTACAAGATGGTAAATGCAATGCGCATTTCGAGCTGGGTGTTTTGAATATCGAGCCAGCTCTGAGATCGATATTGTTGATATGTATTTGAATTTCGAGCTATGTATATTTGAATATCGAGCCAGCTGTAAAATGTATATTCGAGCACATTGTAATGTGTATTTAAATTTCGAGCTAGGTTGTTTTTAATATCGAGCCAGCTGTCAGATCGATATAGTAGATATGTATTTTAATTTCGAGTCAGCTCCGAGATCGATATTCGGCTACAAGATTGCAAATGCATTGCGAATTTCGAGCTATGGTGTTTTGAATATGTCGTCAGACCTGACATCGAAATTGTATTTATGTATTTGCATTTCAGTCATCGTTTGTTTTTAATATGAAGCGACATCGATTTTCGAGCAGAATTGATATGTGCATTTGCATTTCGAGCTTGTGTTTTTTGAATTCCGAGCCAGCTCTGATATCGATATTCGAGCAAATTGTAGATTCGCATTTGCATTTCGAGCTGTTGTGTTTTAAATATGGCGGTTGATATTCAAGTAGATTTGACATGCTTAGAAGCTCCAGCAGGTGTGTTTCGAATATCAAACCAGCTCCGATGCATATAATTTTATTGGACTACACGATTATGGCTGTCAATTTCGATAGGAATACATGCGCATGTTTATGAAACGTCTTTGTAGTGCACAACACAACCCAGCGGTTTCTGGGTTGCATAAATCACAAAACTACCGTATACTTAATGCTGTAATTAATTCCCTATTTATATAGATTATTTCCTGCAACAGAACACATGTTATAGAGAATGTAATATTTTCCTGAAAATGTGTGTAGGTGTACTAAAACGCTATGTGATGAAACATGCTTCATTGCTCTTGTGAATAAATATCAATGTCCATTGTTACATCAGGGGAATGCAGACTTTGTTGTAGTTGATTGTTTTCATTATTCATGGCAGTTAGCTTACTGATTAATTGTTGCAAGGGACACTACTTGCTATTGATAATGTAGCAATTTTATTTTTAGAAATTTCATGTGTAATAATTTTTATGACAATATTTTCACATATTACCGAACGACCGAAATTCCCACAAATTACGCTAAATGTAATTATTATATAGTTTGATAATTGAATAGCCAAAGTACAGGTAATCTCCGTCTCACTTAATAATTTAACTGGAGAAGTTGTATAACATAAACAGTAATAATTCCCAAAGTACTATAGACTAGAACACAACAATGCAGTTCGTAAATTGCATGTAACCATTTTCGAAATGTTTTATTTCATGGTTATGTATACGGATATACTAATTGTTTCGTCAGTAAAGAACTGACACCCAAAGCGATTTGCAACTTTCTCATATTATTTTTCTGCTGACTATGTGTAGCTCATCGCATTCAATGTTTATCTTTGGGTTGGTTACATCAAAATCTGACACTATTTCAGAAATATAAGCGTTGAACAACTTAAAATCCACTTTTAAAGGCGTTTTAAAAGCTTTAATGTACATATGAAAATCTAGAATAAAAAGTGGAGAAATTGATCGTGAAAAAGATGCATTTAAATGTTCAAGACATACTTAATTACAACTGCAGAACATATAGTGTTTCAGACGGAGGCACGGACGGAAGTCAGAGTGTCTATTTTTTACGACCAAACTTGTGTATGTAGTCGATTGTATAATGGAATAGGCATGATCCTTTGGAATGTGGTAGACATGAATATATTTGGTTCCTGGGTGCATGCCCCCTTGGGGTGTCAAAAAGCAACTTATTTTAAAAATGAAAGTATTCGTGTAGACGGCAATGTTACATTCACCCAAGAAAGTTGATTGCAGAGATTGAGTGACATGATTCGGTGCCCCGATTGTCTGTTATGGGTATTGGATGCCCGGTCAGCTGGACCAGTATCTCGGTATTTGTACTGATTTATGACCGGACGGTCTTGTCTTTTCCGGGCACGCAGGTTTTCCTACACATGAAAAACATGCCGCGGCTACACGGCTCACTCTTTGTCAGCATGAATGAAAAATAAGCGCATGAAAAACAGACATAGAACAGCAAAACAAACACAACTTAATGCTGGTCGTATGCACATCGCAAATCCAGTTGTTTCGTGGGTATTTTAGACCAGGTATAGGTCAACTGGGATATGTGTCACTTCACTAACAACAACATACTACATGACATGCAACATGGCTTCCGAGAAAAGCGCTCCTGTGAGACACAACTACTGATGCTCACTCATGACCTACTGAAGTCTGTACACAACAAAAAACAAGTAGACCTGATTCTTTTAGATTTTAGCAAAGCTTTCGATAAAGTCAGTCACGAAAAACTCTTATTTAAATTACATAACTATGGAATCAGGGGAAACGTATTAAAATGGATAAAATCATTTCTGGACAACCGCTCTCAATCAGTAGTTGTAAATGGAAAGACATCTGGTGCCATACCAGTCTCGTCTGGCGTCCCACAGGGGTCTGTTCTTGGACCAATACTATTCCTAGCATACATTAACGACTTGCCCGAAAATGTACACTCCACAGTTCGCCTTTTTGCAGATGACACAGCCATATACATCACATTAGACACTGAAGATCAATCAAAAGCCTGCAAGACGACCTCACTAACCTAGAAAAATGGGAAAACATGTGGGATATGGAATTTAACCCTTCAAAATGCCAAGTCATTCACATCACAAAGTCAAGACACATATTCCCACAACATACAATCTACACAACACTACACTAGAATCTGTCCCCTCAGCGAAATACTAGGGGTAGACATCACATCAGACATGTCCTGGAACACACATAGACAGGATTTCAAAGCAGGCAAACAAAACACTAGGCTTTCTAAAGCGCAACATCAAGGTACACTCAGAACAACTTAAGTCTACAGCATACAAAACCCTGGTACGACCACAACTAGAGTACTGCTCCTCAGTTTGGTCCCCCACACACAAAACTCTATCTATCAACTCGAAATTGTCCAGCGCAGAGCCGCTCGCTGGGCAACTCGTCATACCAGCGCACATCCAGCGTAACAAATACTTTACAAAGGCTTGGATGGCGTCGCTTAGAATTAAGACGGATAGATACCAGGCTATCCATGCTATACAAGATCACCAATGATCTTGTGGCCATCCCAGCAGAACACTACTTAACGCAAAACACCAGACCATTAAGACACTCACATCCACTCCAGTACAGAATTATCTCAGCCAACACAGACTACTATAAGTACTCCTTCTTCCCATACACTGTAGCCATCTGGAATTCCCTACCTATGGGTATTCCAACCCTACCCACATTAAACCAGTTCAATCAGGCTGTCAGCCGGATTGAACACACCACATTCGCCTAAATCCCAGCCCTGTTTTTACTTTTATCTAGAATAACACTCCCCTGTATATACTGCCTCTGGCTTTTACTGCAACTTTTACTCATACTAACACTCTTGTCAGTTTGACGCGCATACATGCATCTATAAGTCCCCAACAGGGGTTCTAGATTGACGGAAGATAGAATGCTATCGCTGTCTTTGTTGCTGTAGGGATATTGAGACGAAAATAAGCGGCTGAAAATCAGTGATACAACAACAACAACAATACGCGCCAAGAAATCCACAGGCAATGTTGAATATCCCCCACCCACTTGAATTCATGTAGTATAACAGAAGGCCAGACACTAAAGCCTGAATCGAGATTTCATTTCAGTGTCCCACTCACTTCCGGTTGAGCTAAAATTTGCAACGGACGATTTGATTGGTTGAAATTTTTTATCAACCAATCAAATCGTTTGTTACAAACGCTTTTCTATAAACCGGAAGTGGCCTGGACAGGCAAAAGAAATCTGCAGTAAAACAAATTAAAAGCATTATTTTGTATGTTTTAACAAATCTGGGTTGTAATTGAAGGTGCCATTCTGTTTATTATAAGTTTACTCCAAATAGATATGCCAGAAATTGCACCAATATTGATTAATATTAGACAGAATACAGATTAGTATTTCATCACACTTGTTAGTGTCTCCCCTTGACTCTATCTATACAGATTGAATACAATGGAATTATTTTAGTAGCCCTGTGAAGAAATCGCGCATATCTTTCGTTACAGGAGCATACAGGCAGGTTCTTTGCCATCAGAAGAATGGAAGAGTATGGAAGAGTATCATTCACTTGAGGTAAAATACTTGACATGAGTGGTGGGGCTTTATTTTTAAAAGCATTGCTGCACCAGTGGCGGATCCAGGATTTTTCATCTGGGGCGGACAGGGGTGGGTGGGGGGTAGTAGAAATTAGACTGACTATAATGCTCATGTGACAATGTACATTGTGTCAATGTCTTTGAATGAGCTCACAATAATTTCTATATGGACCTTGCTTCTGACATAGGTTGCTGTGCAGTAAACTTTCTTGCAAATCTATTTTAGTTGCGAAGGTTAAACTCTTGACAATTGTACTATCATACGTTTCCCATAACTAGAGCTTACGATTCCACGATTCCACGCATTGGATTTCTCTTGCATAATTGCTAATCAGATCTGATTCGGCACTTTAGCAGTTAATTGTGTAAAAGATTATTCTAGATTTTTTAACTTCAAATGGGTGTTGTTTAATATTATGAAATAATCATTTATTCAATGTAAATTTTATGACTAAATTTAAATTTAATATGCAGATGGACCTGATAATGATATAGTAAATTTAATTTAAGCTAGAATATCAACAAGTGACCCAGTCAGTGGCTTGCCAATGTTCAACATGGGTAAATTTGAAATGTTATGATGGGGTCCATTTTCTGTAAATAGGGCGAACAATTAATTTTCTAAACCTTATCTACTCTACAATTGGTAATTTTTTTTCAGAATTATTAGTTTGTTTTATTAATGTACTTTTATAATATTACTATTTTTTTCAGCTGAAAAAATTATTCTCAAAAATGTCCAACCACAACTTGCCTAAAGTGCGAATCAGATCTGATTCAATATGAGTGGAATCGTAATCTTCTGGCTACGGACGGTACAGGAGTAATTGCAAGAGAGTTACCGTTCGCAAACTAGCAAATTATACTTAATTTGTGAACGGTTAAACTACTTGCAATTTATTCCCGTTTCGGGACGGTCATAGCTAGAGTTTACAATTCCACTCATAGGCTTTCCTTCTGGTCAAATAGGGAATCATAATCCTGATCCGCACTTTAGCAGTTTAATTGTGAAATATTTTATTTTATATTTTCTTTTTTAACTGAAAATGAATGAACATTTTAAAAAATAACAAATTTTACAGTAAGTTAATAATATAAATGTATGTAATGTAGATGGACATGATAAAGCTATTCACTCGCATGAACTGTTAATTTTAGCTAGAATCAACAAGTGACTCGGTCAAGTGGCAGCCAAATTAAAACCACATAAAAAGTTAAGAATGGGGTCCATTTTTGTGGTGGCAAAAATTTTATTTTCTTAGCCTTCTACCTATGGTCAAATTAGTTTCAAATTTATTATTAGTTTGTAATACTTTTATAATACTACCGGTTAATATTTTTATTGCTGAATGGAAAATCTATAAAAAAGTATGTCAACCAAAATAACTGCTAAAGTGGCGAATCTGGTGTGATTTGCCTTATTCTGCAGAGGAAGGCCTGGTGAGTAGTTTACTAAGTTGCGAACAGTAACTCTTGCAATCTACTCCTGTACCGTCCGTAGCCCTGTGTTACTACGGGTTCCACTCGTTAGGACTTCCTTTCTACTGAATAAGCAAAATCAGATTCTGATTCACATTTTAGTCAGGTAATTGTGAATGATGTTCTCGTATTTTTTAATAAAAAAATTGAAATGAATGTCAACATTTTGAAAATAACATTCCAGTAATTTATGAAATAAAACTTTACATATGTAGATGACATGTTAAAGTAAATATAGGCTAGCATCAAACAAGTGAACTCAGTCAGTGACAATCAAATTCAAACATCTGAAAGTTAAATGGGGGTCCCATTTTTCTGGGAAAGGCAAAATTAAGATTATAATTTTTCTAAAACCTTCTACAATGGTAAAATTGAATTTGTATTACTTTTATAATACTAATATTCTTTTTCAGATGGAAAATTAGATAAAAATAACCCGTATGTCACAATTAATACTGCTATAGTATAAACATCAAATCTGATTCGCTATTCTGCGGCGGAAGCCTACAAGTGGTGGAAATCGGTAATAACTCTGCTACGGACTTTTTAACGGGAGAGTTACACTGCAAGATTTATCTGTTCGTAACTGTATTCTGAATTTGCTATTTGTTTTCTACAGGAAATCAGGGGAACTGCTTCTCCGCTCGCAAAAAAAAAATAAAAATCTCACTCTGGGCCGCCTCCCTGTTATCAGCCACTGCAACCCACAATTTATGCCCAGAGTGGAGCACGATTTACCCAAATTTCTACCTGAAATCAACCCAAAAATATTCATGTTAATTATACTATATTTGTTTAAACAATGCTTCCTGATTAAGGAATTAGTAATTGTGTATCAACTCCATCATTTCTGAAGCAATTTGGGTGGGTTTATTTAATATCAGCAGACAGCAATTATTGAAATAGCTGCTTTCTAAATCAAAAACATGTCTTGGCCCCCATTGTATCCAAGGTGGGACCAATTCTAATGAATTACCAAAGATTTGTTTTCTATGGGCCAAACTAAGAAAAAATTTATACTATATTTGTGGTCTGTTTATTGGTTTTCTGCAGACATGGATAAAGGTACCAACCCATATTTCATTGCTTTTTTGATTACTCACTAACTTTCTGATTTCAATTGGATTATTTTGTCAATTTTTAATTTGGTATTTACGCAAATACGCAGCTTATTCTGGAGCTCTGAAATAAAGCTGTATAACCTGTAACATCATGTGGCTGGTGGAAGCACACGATGGGTAAATTTAAGAACAGACCGGGGTTCATCCTTAACCGGAATCCCGACTGGGGAGCCTGGTTTGACCCCTCACATACGTCCTTGGCCAATTTTGTATGTGAAACAGTTGAATCTGGTTTATAACCCCACCTTTATGTGAGTATTACGGATTTATTCGTTAAATCCTTATTTTTAGGGGAAGGGGGCCAAATATGATTTTAGGGATTTTCCCCCCAATGCAGCAGGTTAAAAAATGGGACTTTGAACCCCCCCCGTTTGCCCGGCCATTACATGGGACCTTAGCTGTGATAGGCCGTTATAACACTAATAAAACAAACAAACATTAATAATTATAAATGCGATGCTTGGACTGTACTTACATAATAAAGAAAACATAGAAACTAATTCTTATTGTTTCTGCATTAATATTAGTTGCGAAACCTAGTTGCGTAACAGTAAACTTCTTGTAATTCTACTCCCGTTACGTGGCGTTAGCCTGAGTTTACGAATCCACTCATAGGATTCCTCTTGTTAAAATGCGAAATTGTCAGATACTGATTCGCCACTTTTAGCAGTTATTTATGAAAAGATTTTCATATATATTTGAACTGAAATGGAGTTGTCAACATTATCCCAAAAAAATTAACATATTCCCAGACAATTATGTATGTAATTTGTTATGTTAGATGATCTGATAGGTGATAAAGTAAATTTTAAGCTTAGAATCAACAATTGACTGTCGGATTGCAGCAAATTCAACATGAACAATTTAAAATAGGGTCCATTTTATGGAAAGGGCAAAATTTTAATTTTATCAATTTTCTACAATTGTAAAAGAAATTTGTTTCATTATTAATTACTTAGTTTGTATTAATACTAATATTTTTTTCAGATGAGAAATTTATAAATAAAGTACAATGTACATGTTACAATGTAATTCTACAATTAACTGCTAAAGTACGCGAATCAGAATCTGATTCGCTATTCTGCAGAAGGAAGCTATGAGTGGAATCGTAACTGTGGCCTCGCGGAACGTTACAGGAGTAAGATTTCAATTAGTTACTGTTAGCAACTAATGAGAAAACCGTAATTCAATAATTTTCAATACTTCACACATGCATAGACCAACAACCCAAAGGTGTGTCGCGCTCAAGAATGATAACTTTTGTCTCACTAATTTTGCTCAGTTATCTCCCCATGTTTTTTTCTTGCACTGCTCTGATTTATTGTCTGGGAGCAATAACTTCGATTTACCCTTTTATGAATTTTTATTTTCATGAAACTTCACACATGGCATTAGTCTGCGATCCTCTAAAGGTGTGTTGTACGCTATGTAATGACAAACTCTTTTTCGGAGTTCATACTCCCACTTTGTTCTTCACGCACTAAATTCACGCACTTCACGCACTAATTTCTTGGTCCTTTTGGAAATATTGAAACATTAGAAACATCAGTCACACATGCATAGGACTGCGAACTGAAATAAGGTGTAATCCCACACTTAGACTGATTAAAATGTCTTGCCTCAGATAATTTTTTTAGTTATCTCCCTTTGTTTTTGTTTTTTTGCACATTTTTTCGTGATTTCTTTGTCCGGAGCATAATAAACTTGAAAGGGACCCACTGGAATATTTTCATGAAATCTTTTCACACAAAAATGCAAAAATGCCACAAAGCTCCAGATAAGGTGGCGTATTGGCGTATTTTATGCAGTTTTTTATTTTAGCAGAATACGCGTTGATTATGAAAATGTAGTAAAAAATACTCACAGGCAATGTGAAAAATAACGCATTGATTTTCTAAATTGAGCAAGTGAAAATACAGTGATAAAAGTTGACCAATTTACTTTGTAGGGTTTAACCAAACTCCACCAGACAGGGGCCTGTTACCAGTGATGTCACGAAGTCAACCCCAGACGTGTACTTTTTCTTCAGTTTTACATTCAGCATGCTGCGCACATTTAGCTGACTTACAGGATTAAACTTGAGGTATATTGACAAGCAAACAAGCCGGGTAAACACTTTAGCTACAATAATTTACCACCGCTTCATGTTATCTACGGCTACAATGTGACCCATTCAAAAAAATGTGAGCAATCCCCGAAAGAATTAGTGCAATTACCCAAACCTTGTTGCATGTAGGTTAAAAATTTAGTTAAAACTGGTTACTCTGTATATTTTATGCAATTTAAACAAATAATATCCCTTTGGATGTTAGAACTTAGTTAAAATTGTCAAAAATAATTTATAAACGGAAATCATTTTACCACATGGAAAGCCATGTTTTCTTTTAGCTAGGTGTTTGTTCAACATTTTCAACATAACCGAAATTGAAGGGCGTTCAAATTTTTAAAACAATCATATGCATGTGAATGTCAGATAAACAACACTTGACACGGTAAAATAAAATAACCCAATTTTCTTGCATGTGTTAATGTTCTTATTTTATTTAATTTAATTTTCATTGGATACAGCTTTTTACAGTTTTATAACTCTAACATATCAAAATACGCCTAATTGCAAAAATCACTCTTCCTATGTGTTACATTAAAAGAGATGGGGTTTAAATTGCTAGCCCTCTTCTAGAGGGATATGGGAGCTTGGTAGCAATTTTTGTTTTCTAGTTAATCACTAGGCCTCATTTTTGTCTCACCCCACGCTTAGTGGAAACAAGTGAGACATAGCAGGTCCACTAAATTCTGGCTCCAACAATTTGGGACGTAGTCCAAATTTTGCATATCTCTTCATACGTTCAGTCGGGGATTCAAATTACCAAACTTCATCAATTTGCTCTCTCACATTGATAGCTATCCATCCTGTGTCATTCATGTGTGAGCTTCGTACCTTTTGTGGGATGTAAATTTTTGGGAACTAGTGGGGTTAAGTCCAAATTTGCATATCTCTTGATTGACCATGGTGGAACTTTTAATAGGTACAATTGAGCCCCACTACAGTAGTCAAATAATTGTTGATCTATATCAGAGACATCATCTGAGGACAATTTTCTGGCAAAAAAATAAACATTCATTCTCCATTACACCACGTATTGATTGGCAATTATTTTATAAATTTTATGTCTAGACGTAAATTTCAACACTTGATATCAGGGTCGATAAACCGTGTTTCCTTTAAAATGTTAACGGACATTACTATTTTTATTACATTACTAATTACTAAGTATTTTATGTTTTGATGCGCAATGATAATACAATGTACTCTTCATTAATCTGTTCGAAAAATATTAATTTTTTCAGGTGACACCTTTAATTTGTAGTATAAATAAATAAAAAATATCAATGCATCAATCTGGATATGAAAATAGCCTGGTTACCACCGCGTTGTACGGAATCAGTTAAAATAAATGTTACTAAATGTTTATTATTCTGTATGAGGGGGCTCGTTCGTTTAATTTTTAGAACAGGTGGTGGAATGGTAGTGGACACAATAATAACCACTTAATGTTAATTTCCTATTAAAGAACATTTTGTGGCACCAGTACTGAGTGGGCATGTACCTTTAAAATGTTGTCAATAACTTTGTGCATACGTCCAAATGTTGAATACCTCCTGATCCGTTAGTCGGATCCTTACCAAACTTCATCAATAGCTTCCTCACATTGATGGCTATCCACACAGTGTCATTCGGGTGACAGTGATCATGGTGACCTTGACCTTCATGTCAATAATTTTGGACGTACATACAAATGTTAAATATCTCTTGATCCAGTAGTCGGATGATCCCATCATCTCCAAAGTTCATCAATAGCTTCTTCCAGGCCGTCAAGTATCCTATTTTTTACTATTTTTTTTAGCAATTCCTATTTTTTCCTATTTTCTGACCAAATGTTCCTATTTATCCTATTTGTTGGCCTTTTTGAAAAACCACACACGTTTTTGCCCAATTTAACTATGAACATGGAAGTGAAATTGACTATTTAGATAAATACTGTACATTGTAACATAACTACACAACTATTATTGCATAACCCTAGTATTCAACTGTGTTAGATGGCTATGAAAGTCTTCTGTGCCATTTTCCAGCAGGTCGCCTTTCAAATTGTGCCTAGATATGCATTAGTTCATTAATTGTACATTAATATTTTGTACATGCACTTTGTAATTGGAAGGTAATAACTATTTTACTGACCTGTATACAGAAGATTGAAAGTCATTAACGTTCCTTGCCTTCAGTGCTGCTTTTTATATCCCCAGCATATAAAGTATGTCGAGGGGTATATAGTTTTCTAATTTCTGTCCGTTCATTTGTAACATTTGCTTGAAATATTTTCAGTACTTTATGTCTCTGCAACCCCGTTACCGAATGACTTTAAAATTTCTAAGCATATTTATCATCCTCCATATATTCATTGGCCCTCACATACATCTTTGGCATTTGTGTATGCGACAGTTGAATATGGTTATACCCTTTATGTGTATTACGATGATTATCCCCTCCCCGATAGGCAAGAGGGGATTTAGCGTTAGTCCATGTATGTACGTACGTTAGTAACACCTTTAATTGTTCAATAACTCATGAACCGCTTCACAGATTTTAATAATATTTGGTCGCAATGTTTGTCTAGGGATGGTGATATGTTTTGCATACGACCCACGTATGACCGCCCAAGGTCACTGAGGAGGTGTCTTTTTAAGGCTGCCAGCGAGGGGATTAGCTTTGTTTAACGATGCCAGTTCTTGTTTGTAATCCTATTACTGTACTTTTAGGGGAGGGGTCAAGTGACTTTGGTGTTGTATCGACCTGGCAATAGGTCGGTTTATTCTAAGTTCAGGGCTGAATATATTTTGTATGTCCCACCACGATAGTGGAGGGGGCATTTAGTGTTACCTGTGTCCGTCGGTCCGTCACCAACCTTGTAACTCATAAAACTTTAAACCGTTCTAGTTACAGACCTGAAACTTGGTATGCAGCTTCCTTATGCTGAGTAAATGCGCAAAGTTTATTTAAATTTTTGATTCAACCCTGGGTCTAATGAAAAATTGAAATAAACTTTGCACATGTACTCATCACAAGTTTCAGGTCTGTAGCTAGTACGATTGATTCAATTTTTTATTCAACCCCGGGTCGTGGGTGGCAGGTGGGAGTATGCGATTGGTAATTTAACGATCGGGGTTCATCCTTACCGGCATTCCGACTGGAGACCTGGCTTGGCCCTCGCATACGTCTTTGGCATTTTGTATGTGACAGCTGAATCTGGTTATACTCCTGATATGAGTATTACGACGTAATCCTAGGGGAGGGGGCTAAGTGACATTGGTGTGGTATGGACCTGGCACCAGGTCATGTTATTCTAATTTCAGGGCTGAATATATTTGTTCTCGATGTAAATATTCCGTTCTGATTTTAGGATTCCCCCCCCCCCCACTCCCCCAATGCAGCAGGTTAAAACGGGATTCAACACATTTGCCTGGCCTTACATTACCTTAGCTGTTGATAGGCCATTAAACACCAATAAAAAAACAAACAAATCAACCCCGGGTCATGGATTATCTCCCCCTTTTCGACTTGAATTTTCCAATGTTGCCTTGTAACTCGTAAAACTTTTAAACTGTACTAGCTACAGATCTGAAACTATGTTATGGTGTGTAGCTTCCTTATGATGAGTAGATGCGCAAAGTTCATTTTGATTTTTGTTTCTACGCTTGGGTCATGGATTATCTCCACTTTTTCAACTTATCCGTAACAGCTACAGACCTCAAACTTGGTATATAGCTTCCTTATGATGAGTAGATCCACAAAGTTTATTTAAATTTTTTATTCAACCCCCCGGGTCATGGATTATCTCCCCTTTTCGACTTAGATTTCACCAATTTGCCTTGTAACTTATAAAACTTCTAAACCGTAATAGGAGGCTTGATGCTTGGTATGTAGCTCTTTATGGTGTGAAGATGCATAAAGTGTAATTCTATTTTTGCTTTGACACTGAGCCATGGATTATCTCCCCCTTTTGGACTTGGAATTTTGCCCTCATTTACTAACGAAGCGATATGTGGGGCATCCGTATTCTATGAACACATTTTCTAGTTTTCGATGTAAATATTCCGTTCCGATTTTGGGATTTTTCCCCCCCAATTTAGCAGGTTAAATATGGGATCGAACCCGTTAGCCCGGCTTTAAATGACCTTTGCTGTAGATTGGCCGTTAAACAGCAATAAATCAAATCATTGTGCACAATACCTATAGTCCCCACATGCTCAAGGTCAAATTACGCAGAGGTTTGCTGTAAAGATGTTTGTAAAAAATTAATTTAGGTAATGTTTTTATGCCCCCCTATGCAATAGTAAGGCAGGCATATTGCGTTGCTCTTGAGATTCTGTACGTCCGTCCGTGTACATTTACGTCAAAAAGTCGAAAACTTTGTCAGTGTTTCTCTATCATGTAATGTCTTCAATATTACTTGAACGATTGCTTTAATATTTGGACAGTTCATTCACCTGAACATGTGTGATGCACTCGTACCACCAATGACATAACCCTGACCTTTGTGACATTCGAAATGGTGCTGAAACACTTAGCCATTTTCTTACATTGTAAGTGTTTCTCCATCATGTAATATCTTCAATAGTACTTGAAGGATTGCTTTAATATTTGGACATGACCTTAATGACTTTTTTTAGGCTCCCATATTTGGCTAAACGTTGGGGGAAGTTTGTTATAATTTATGTTTCCTTTCACCGCTCTTCTTGATATTTGACACAGCCCTTGCTCTTAAGTAGTGCTTCATGCCATGCCAAATCCACGACAATCAGACCCCCGCTAACCCCAATCTTAGCACTTTCGCAAACTTAACATTGGGGGAAATTTGTTACAATTTCTGTTTGCTTTCACACAGCTTCTTGATATTCGTTAAACTAAAGCTCCACCAGGCGCGCTTCTTGAAGATTTGCAGGTTACTGTTTTATTTATCATTGCAGGTTTAACCAACTCCACCAGACAAAGGCCTGTTACCAGTGATGTCACGAAGTCAACAGACGTGTACTTCTTCAGTTTACATTCAGCATGCTGTGCACATTTAGCTGACTTACATATTAACTTGAGGTATGCTGAGACCATATTGGCA
The DNA here is from genome assembly GCA_029237695.1 of Conchocele bisecta. Taxonomy (NCBI): domain Eukaryota; kingdom Metazoa; phylum Mollusca; class Bivalvia; order Lucinida; family Thyasiridae; genus Conchocele; species Conchocele bisecta. The sequence continues at coordinate 21,688,696 of CM055280.1, read as the reverse complement.
GCAACAAGCTGGTAAACACTAGGCCTCATTTTTGTCTCACCCACGATAGTGGAAAGTGAGACATAGCAGTCACAATTCTGTCGTTGGCGGCCTCATCGTCGTCGCCAACAAGTTGGAACGTACATTTTGGACATAGTCCAAATTTTGCATATCTCTTGATCAGTCTGTCCGATCATTACCAAAGTTCATCAATAGCTTCCCCACATTGATAGCTATCCATTGAGTGTTATTGCATGACTTTGACCTTCACCTTGGTTACCTTCACCTTTGTGGACATACGTCCAAAACAGTAGTGCAAATTTCACATATCTATTGATCTCTTAGTCGGATCATTACCAGTATTCATCAATAGCTTCTTCATATTGATAGCTATCCATCCAGTGTCATTGGGGTGACCTTGACCTTCACGTTGGTGACTCTTACCTTTGTGGCAATAATTTAATTTTGCATATCTCGTGATCCAATAGTCGGATCCTTACCAAACTTCATCAATAGCTTCCTCACACTGATGGCTATCCATGCAGTGTCATTCAGATGACATTGACCGTCACCTTGGTGACCTTACCTTTGTGTGAATAATTTTGGGCATATGTCAAAATGTTGAATACTTCATGATCAATTAGTCAGATCCTTACCAAACTTTATAAACTTGATAAATTAGTCTGATCTTTAGACAACTTCATAAATACCTTCGTCACATTGATGGCTATCCAACACACAAGTTGTTGAATAATGGTTCATAATTCAGTGTTTTATGTGTTATTTCGGTATATCTGGTGGTTTGTGTGCATTGTTACCAACATACAATTTATATCTCCTGATCCGTTTGTCATATCATTACCAAACTTCATAAATAGCTTCCTCACATTCATAGCTAGCCATCCAGTGTCATTGCGGTGACCTTGACCATCACCTTGGTGACTTTGAGTTTCGAGTCAATAAGTTTGGATGTCCGTACAAATGTTGAATATCTCCTGATCCGGTAGACGGATCATTACCAAACTGCACTAATAGCTTCCTCACTGTGATGGCTATCCACCCAGTGCCATTTGTGTGACCTTGGTGACTGACCTTTGTATCAATAATTCTCGACTTCTCATATTGTGACCTTGACCTTGGTGACCTTGACCTTCGTGGTGATCGTCTTGTTTAGTGGGTGAGACACTCTCTGTGTGATTGCCTTTTTAAGCACTCTATACCCATGTCCACGCAATAACTCAACTTCTACTTGACCGATTGACGATCGTAACCACATTTGGTATACATTATTATCACGGCAAGAGGAAGATCTTCAATAATTTCCGATGACATATCCCCTTGGCTGCAATTTTTATACGCCCGTTTGAAAAACGGAACATATTCATATTGTACAGGCGGGCGGCGGGTGGGCACAGCATAGCTTATCCACGCAATAACTAGGTATACACTTGGTATGTAGCTTCCTTATGATGAGTAACTTGTAAAACTGTTAAACCGTAATATCTACAGACCTGAAACTTGGTATGTAGCTGCCTTATAATGAGTAACTTGTAAAATTTTATAAACCATAATATCTACAGACCTGTTATTTGGTATGTAGCTTCCTTATGATGAGTAGATGCACAACATTTATTTTAATTTTTTGTTCGACACCCCCACCCTTAACCGTAATAGCTGGAGGCTTGATGCTTGGTATCTAGCCTCATTATGGTGTGTAGATGCACTAGTTTCCATCTTTAATACTAGTATACCACGTCTTAAGAAGTATGTCAATGGGAATATAGTTTTCGCTTTTCACCCATCCGTCCGTCCGTAACATGAGAACCTAATATTTCAAAATATACGTGAACATTTTTGTTTATTGGTCCAGGCGGCGGCCGAGAGTATCCGTGAGCACCTGCTCACTTGCTCCATTGTGACAAATGCAGTACCCACTAAGCTGAAGGTCAATATCATTGTATTTTCAGTGCCACAATGGGGAAGAAGCACAAAGGAAAGTCTGGCAGGAGCCAAAAATTGAATCCGTCTCTTGAAATATTGCAAAAATGTATTGAAGAAAGACGAAGGACAAACAAATTTAAGAACAGTCTCAATTCTATGACGTTCAGCATACCGAAAGTGAATGAGGTACAGGACAATAACAGTCTCAATTCTATGACGTTCAGCAAACCGAAAGTGAATGAGGTACAGGACAATAACAGTCTCAATTATATGACGTTCAGCACACCGAAAGTGAATGAGGTACAGGACAATAACAGTCTCAATTATATGACGTTCAGCACACCGAAAGTGCATGAGGTACAGGACAATAACAGTCTCAATTATATGACGTTCAGCACACTGAAAGTGCATGAGGTACAGGACAATAACAGTCTCAATTCTATGACGTTCAGCATACCGAAATTGAATGAGGTACATGACAATAACAGTCTGAATTCTATGACGTTCAGCAAACCGAAAGTGAATGAGCTACAGGACAATAACAGTCTCAATTCTATGACGTTCAGCAAACCGAAAGTGAATGAGGTACAGGACAATAACAGTCTCAATTCTATGACGTTCAGCAAACCGAAAGTGCATGAGGTACAGGACAATAACAGTCTCAATTCTATGACGTTCAGCACACCGAAAGTGAATGAGGTACAGGACAATAACAGTCTCAATTCTATGACGTTCAGCAAACCGAAAGTGAATGAGGTACAGGACAATAACAGTCTCAATTCTATGACGTTCAGCAAACCGAACGTGAATGAGGTACAGGACAATAACAGTCTCAATTCTATGACGTTCAGCAAACCGAAAGTGAATGAGGTACAGGACAATAACAGTCTCAATTCTATGACGTTCAGCAAACCGAAAATGAATGAGGTACAGGACAATAAGGGCATCGTAATAACAGTGCCCTTGTTTTTGTTTGGAAGGCCATGTTTACTGATGTAACTCATTGTGCAGATAGTTACAGTTACATTTATCTTTATATGTCTACACATATTTCATCAGACCAGCAACTAAATGTTAGACATAAAAGAAAGAAATATGTTCATGACCATACCAACTATTCATTAGCTTCTCTACGTTTATTTTACCACAATAATGGAGGGGCATCTAATGTTAGCCTTGTCAGTTAATCTGTTGTTAATTCTTGTAACTAGTAAAATGTTTAAACGATAATATATATATATATACTTGATTACTCATAGTGGGTATACATCTTCCTTGTCACTTGTAATTGTGCAAGGTGCTTTTAAAGTTTTGTTCAACCCTGCTGACATGCACTATCTCCCCTTTGGGACTAACTATTTGCGATTTGTGTCGCTTTAGCAGAAGGTAGCCACTATAGTCGCCACTTTTTCCGTTGTCCACGTCATTGTACATGCTTCGTCATCATGGTATAACTTTAATATTTCTAGACGGATTGCTTCAATATTTGGACACTTGATATATGTGCCCATTTGGAACACACTCACTCTGCCATTCACATAACCTTGACCTTTTTTAGCTTCACATTTTTGTGGAAACAGTTTAATAGCCATTTTTGCGTTAAACAGTTTGTACAAGTTTCTTCAGCATTGTATAACATTACTACATGGATTGTTTCAATATTTGGACACTCCATTCATGTAAGCATTAACATGACCTTGACCTTTTTGACCTTCACATGGTTGTGAAAACACTTAGCCAATTTTTTGTCAAAAAGTATATTCAACCTTGGCATTTTTCGTGGGCAGGCGCGTGACCGCTTCCGTTGCGAAATTCTTGTTTACTAGCAAAGCAGTAGGTGGGGCATCCATGCTGTATGAACACAATCATTATCGAGTTAGATTTGAAAACGCTAATGAAAATGTACAGCTGGTAGACTTTGTATTTCAGCCGTGACAATTCAAAGGACTGTACATGTATATGATTAAACATTCTCAAGTGCTATTATGTTTGTTGTATATTAATCATTTTGCGTATATCGACTGCAATTTATGTACATATTAAAGGCAAAGAATCTCAGATATGCCTATAAAGTGATGAAACAGATTAGGAAAAATAGTTTCATTGCAATGGATGTTTACTAATTTATTTTATTTTTATTTAAATTAAATTCAATAACGTAATGGATAATGGAAATATCCATCTAAATTGAGACCAAGACATTTCACAAGTTTTCTTTACTGGTACATGTATAGCGAACATTCCAAATTATGTCAAACCAAATTAAGTCCTGTTTATCACAGCTTCTGATAGGATGGACTTGGATATAACACATGTTTTTGGGAATGTTGTGAAATAAAATGGTGCGTTGCATTGTGCCATTTATTGTGTATGAAGCTAAAACCCACACATTGTATCCGAGACATGTGACACAGTCCCTTAATGATGCTTAAACATATATACGACACTCATGATGTCAATATATGAGGTACGTTCAGAAAATTAGCTGACAACATTCCATGAGCTTTTAGTATGCCCCCGCCACTGAATGGTGATGGGGGCATATAGCGTTACCGTTACCGGCGTTTGTGCGTCCGTACAATTCCCGTTACAAACTTCATGCTTAGGTAAATTTCTGATAATATGTTTATTTTCTGTTACTGGTTCATATTTGAATTCGTCTGATGGTGCTGTATCACAGTGTGGCAAATCGACCATCCTCGGGCCCCTGCTAAACCGAAGATCGAGCTCACATACTTAATGTGTTTCAAAACCATACTATTTTGTTTCATAATTTCCTTTGACATAACTCTTTCATATTTCACACATGCATTCCTCTGATGGTCCTGAGAGAGAGAGGGTCATTGTGGGTGGTTGGTTGGGCAAATGCGACGACGTAAATTAACGGAGGGATTCTTCCTTATAGGAATCACGAATTGCCTTGTTTGGCTCTCAGGTACGTTTTTATCTTTGGCTCTTTTGTTACCTGTGAGTTGAATTGGGTTATTGTCAATTATAGAAGTAGTAAGATTATTACTGATCCTACTGTTTTTTGGAGGGGGCCAAGTGATTCTGGTGTGGCGAGGACCTGGCATCAGATCAGGATTATTCTGATTTCAGGGCTGAATATATAGTTTTTTTATTGTAAATATTCAGTTCTGAGTTTGGGATCCCCCCGCCCCCCCCCATTTTTACATGTACTTGAACATGTACGTGTACAGATACTATATGGGATTTAGTACTATACCCATTGACGCGGCTTTAAATGATATTAGCTGTTGATAGGCCGTTAAACCCCCAACAAACAAACAACTGAACAAACTGATGGTCCTATGGCATGCCGTGACAAATCCACCCACGATCCTCCGACCGTTTCTGCTTTCAAGTGTTGCCTTGTTTTCTTTGGCTGTGGCGAGGACAGTCGTTTTCTGACAGGCCACATTTCAAGTTTTGTTTCGTTGAAACTATGTTTTAGACAGTTACTGATACTCATATTTAGTGAAATATTGATCTACCTGGTTTGAGCCTCAAGTACGTGTTTGGCTGGCTATCTTCTATGTGCGAGTTGAATCCAGTTATGCCCATTAAAATAATTAATTAATGAGTGATACTCTTGCTACTCTTAGGGGATGTGGCTAAGTGACTAAGGACCTGAAACCAGCTGATGATATTTTAATTTCAGGGATGAATATGTTTCTGCTGGTCGAATATTCAAAACACCTGCTCGAAATGCAAATACATTTCAACAAGTGCAATCTCAGACCTAGCTCGATTAACCAAAACACCCCTGCTCAACATTAAATTGACATTTGCAATCTTGTAATCCAATATCGATCTCATAGTCGGTTCGATATACAAATTCCTCCAGCTCGCAATTAAAATATATATCTACAATATACGCGAGCGATGTTCTCACAGCTGGCTAGATATTCCAAATACCACAGGTCGAAATTCAATTTAATTGACACCTGCAGTCCAATATAGATCTCGGAGCTGGCTCGATGTTCAAAACAACCCAGCTCGAAATGCAAATTTACGTCTCCATTCAAAACAACCCAGCTCGATTTTCAAACACACATCTCCAATCTGCTCGAATATCAATCGCAGAGCTGGCTCGATATTCAAAACACACCAGCTGGAAATTCACATTGCATTTGCAATATTGTAGTTGAATATCGGTCTCGGAGCTGGCTCGATATTCAAAACAACCCAGCTTGAAATTCAAATACGCATGTCCAATCTGCTCGAATATCGATCTCAGAGCTGGCTCGATATTCAAAACACCCCAGCTCGAAATTCGCACTGCATTTGCAATATTGTAGTCGAATATCGATCTCAGAGCTGGCTCGATATTCAAAACACCCCAGCTCGAAATTCAAATACGTATGTCCAATCTGCTCGAATATCGATCTCAGAGCTGGCTCGATATTCAAAACACCCCAGCTGGAAATTCGCATTCCATTTACCATCATGTAGTTGAATATCGATCTCAGAGCTGGCTCGATATTCAAAACACACCAGCTCGAAATTGGCATTACATTTACCATCTTGTAGTCGAATATCGATCTCAGAGCTGGCTCTATATTCAAAACAAGCCAGCTCGAAATTGGCATTACATTTACCATATTGTAGTCGAATATCGATCTCAGAGCTGGCTCTATATTCAAAACAAGCCAGCTCGAAATTGGCATTACATTTACCATCTTGTAGTCGAATATCGATGTCAGAGCTGGCTCGATATTCAAAACAACCCAGCTCGAAATTCAAATGCACATCTCAATTTGCGCGAATATCGATCTCAGAGCTGGCTCGATATTGAAAAAAACCCAGCTCGAAATTCAAATGCACATCTCAATCTTCGCGAATATCGATCTCAGAGCTGGCTCGATATTCAAAAGAACCCAGCTCGAAATTCAAATACGTATGTCCAACCTGCTCGAATATCGATCTCAGAGCTGGCTCGATATTCAAAACACCCAGCTCGAAATTCGCATTGCATTTACCATCTTGTAGTCGAATATCGATCTCAGAGCTGGCTCGATATTCAAAACAACCCAGCTCGAAATTCAAATGCACATCTCAATTTGCGCGAATATCGATCTCAGAGCTGGCTCGATATTCAAAACAACCCAGCTCGAAATTCAAATGCACATCTCAATCTTCGCGAATATCGATCTCGGAGTTCGCTCGATATTCAAAACACCCCACTCGAAATTCAAATGCACATCTCAATCTGCGCGAATATCGATCTCAGAGCTGGCTCGATATTCAAAAGAACCCAGTTCGAAATTCAAATACGTATGTCCAACCTGCTCGAATATCGATCTCAGAGCTGGCTCGATATTCAAAACAACCCAGCTCGAAATTCAAATGCACATCTCAATTTGCGCGAATATCGATCTCACAGCTGGCTCGATATTCAAAACAACCCAGCTCGAAATTCAAATGCACATCTCAATCTTCGCGAATATAGATCTCAGAGCTGGCTCGATATTCAAAACACCCCAGCTCGAAATTCAAAAGCACATCTCAGATCTTCGCGAATATCGATCTCAGAGCTGGCTCGATATTCAAAAGAACCCAGCTCGAAATTAAAATACGTATGTCCAACCTGCTCGAATATCGATCTCAGAGCTGGCAAGATATTCAAAACACCCAGCTCGAAATTCGCATTGCATTTACCATCTTGTAGTCGAATATCGATCTCAGAGCATAGCTCGATATTCAAAACAACCCAGCTCGAAATTCAAATGCACATCTCAATTTGCGCGAATATCGATCTCAGAGCTGGCTCGATATTCAAAACAACCCAGCTCGAAATTCAAATGCACATCTCAATCTTCGCGAATATCGATCTCAGAGCTGGCTCGATATTCAAAACACCCCAGCTCGAAATTCAAAAGCACATCTCAGTTTTTCGCGAATATCGATCACAGAGCTGGCTCGATATTCAAAAGAACCCAGCTCGAAATGCAAATACGTATGTCCAACCTGCTCGAATATCGATCTCAGAGCTGGCTCGATATTCAAAACACCCAGCTCGAAATTCGCATTGCATTTACCATCTTGTAGTCGAATATCGATCTCAGAGCTGGCTCGATATTCAAAACAACCCAGCTCGAAATTCAAATGCACATCTCAATTTGCGCGAATATCGATCTCAGAGCTGGCTCGATATTCAAAACAACCCAGCTCGAAATTCAAATGCACATCTCAATCTTCGCGAATATCGATCTCAGAGCTGGCTCGATATTCAAAACACCCCAGCTCGAAATTCAAATGCACATCTCAATCTTCGCGAATATCGATCTCAGAGCTGGCTCGATATTCAAAAGAACCCAGCTCGAAATTCAAATACGTATGTCCAACCTGCTCGAATATCGATCTCAGAGCTGGCTCGATATTCAAAAGAACCCAGCTCGAAATTCAAATACGTATGTCCAACCTGCTCGAATATCGATCTCAGAGCTGGCTCGATATTCAAAACACCCAGCTCGAAATTGGCATTGCATTTACCATCTTGTAGTCGAATATCGATCTCAGAGCTGGCTCGATATTCAAAAGAACCCAGCTCGAAATTCAAATACGTATGTCCAACCTGCTCGAATATCGATCTCAGAGCTGGCTCGATATTCAAAACAACCCAGCTCGAAATTCAAATGCACATCTCAATTTGCGCGAATATCGATCTCACAGCTGGCTCGATATTCAAAACAACCCAGCTCGAAATTCAAATGCACATCTGAATCTTCGCGAATATCGATCTCAGAGCTGGCTCGATATTCAAAACACCCCAGCTCGAAATTCAAATGCACATCTCAATCTGCGCGAATATCGATCTCAGAGCTGGCTCGATATTCAAAAGAACCCAGCTCGAAATTCAAATACGTATGTCCAACCTGCTCGAATATCGATCTCAGAGCTGGCTCGATATTCAAAACACCCAGCTCGAAATTCGCATTGCATTTACCATCTTGTAGTCGAATATCGATGTCAGAGCTGGCTCGATATTCAAAACAACCCAGCTCGAAATTCAAATGCACATGTCAATTTGCGCGAATATCGATCTCAGAGCTGGCTCGATATTCAAAACACCCCAGCTCGAAATTCAAATGCACATCTCAATCTGCGCGAATATCGATCTCAGAGCTGGCTCGATATTGAAAACAACCCAGCTCGAAATTCAAATACGTATGTCCAACCTGCTCGAATATCGATCTCAGAGCTGGCTCGATATTCAAAACACCCAGCTCGAAATTCGCATTGCATTTACCATATTGTAGTCGAATATCGATCTCAGAGCTGGCTCGATATTCAAAACAACCCAGCTCGAAATTCAAATGCACATCTCAATTTGCGCGAATATCGATCTCAGAGCTGGCTCGATATTCAAAACAACCCAGCTCGAAATTCAAATGCACATCTCAATTTGCGCGAATATCGATCTCAGAGCTGGCTCGATATTGAAAACAACCCAGCTCGAAATTCAAATGCACATCTCAATTTGCGCGAATATCGATCTCAGAGCTGGCTCGATATTGAAAACAACCCAGCTCGAAATTCAAATGCACATCTCAATCTTCGCGAATATCGATCTCAGAGCTGGCTCGATATTCAAAAGAACCCAGCTCGAAATTCAAATACGTATGTCCAACCTGCTCGAATATCGATCTCAGAGCTGGCTCGATATTCAAAACACCCAGCTCGAAATTCGCATTGCATTTACCATCTTGTAGTCGAATATCGATCTCAGAGCTGGCTCGATATTCAAAACAACCCAGCTCGAAATTCAAATGCACATCTCAATTTGCGCGAATATCGATCTCAGAGCTGGCTCGATATTCAAAACAACCCAGCTCGAAATTCAAATGCACATCTCAATCTTCGCGAATATCGATCTCGGAGTTCGCTCGATATTCAAAACACCCCAGCTCGAAATTCAAATGCACATCTCAATCTGCGCGAATATCGATCTCAGAGCTGGCTCGATATTCAAAAGAACCCAGTTCGAAATTCAAATACGTATGTCCAACCTGCTCGAATATCGATCTCAGAGCTGGCTCGATATTCAAAACAACCCAGCTCGAAATTCAAATGCACATCTCAATTTGCGCGAATATCGATCTCACAGCTGGCTCGATATTCAAAACAACCCAGCTCGAAATTCAAATGCACATCTCAATCTTCGCGAATATCGATCTCAGAGCTGGCTCGATATTCAAAACACCCCAGCTTGAAATTCAAAAGCACATCTCAGATCTTCGCGAATATCGATCTCAGAGCTGGCTCGATATTCAAAAGAACCCAGCTCGAAATTCAAATACGTATGTCCAACCTGCTCGAATATCGATCTCAGAGCTGGCAAGATATTCAAAACACCCAGCTCGAAATTCGCATTGCATTTACCATCTTGTAGTCGAATATCGATCTCAGAGCATGGCTCGATATTCAAAACAACCCAGCTCGAAATTCAAATGCACATTCTCAATTTGCGCGAATATCGATCTCAGAGCTGGCTCGATATTCAAAACAACCCAGTCTCGAAATTCAAATGCACATCTCAATCTTCGCGATATCGATCTCAGAGCTGGCTCGATATTCAAAACACCCCAGCTCGAAATTCAAATGCACATCTCAATCTTCGCGAATATCGATCTCAGAGCTGGCTCGATATTCAAAAGAACCCAGCTCGAAATTCAAATACGTTATGTCCAACCTGCTCGAATATCGATCTCAGAGCTGGCTCGATATTCAAAAGAACCCAGCTCGAAATTCAAATACGTATGTCCAACCTGCTCGAATATCGATCTCAGAGCTGGCTCGATATTCAAAACACCCAGCTCGAAATTCGCATTGCATTTACCATCTTGTAGTCGAATATCGATCTCAGAGCTGGCTCGATATTCAAAAGAACCCAGCTCGAAATTCAAATACGTATGTCAACCAACCTGCTCGAATATCGATCTCAGAGCTGGCTCGATATTCAAAACAACCCAGCTCGAAATTCAAATGCACATCTCAATTTGCGCGAATATCGATCTCACATCTGGCTCGATATTCAAAACAACCCAGCTCGAAATTCAAATGCACATCTGAATCTTCGCGAATATCGATCTCAGAGCTGGCTCGATATTCAAAACACCCCAGCTCGAAATTCAAATGCACATCTCAATCTGCGCGAATATCGACCTCAGAGCTGGCTCGATATTCAAAAGAACCCAGCTCGAAATTCAAATACGTATGTCCAACCTGCTCGAATATCGATCTCAGAGCTGGCTCGATATTCAAAACACCCAGCTCGAAATTCGCATTGCATTTACCATATTGTAGTCGAATATCGATCTCAGAGCTGGCTCGATATTCAAAACAACCCAGCTCGAAATTCAAATGCACATCTCAATTTGCGCGAATATCGATCTCACAGCTGGCTCGATATTCAAAACAACCCAGCTCGAAATTCAAATGCACATCTCAATCTTCGCGAAATATCGATCTCAGAGCTGGCTCGATATTCAAAACACCCCAGCTCGAAATTCAAATGCACATCTCAATCTGCGCGAATATCGATCTCAGAGCTGGCTCGATATTCAAAACAACCAGCTCGAAATTCAAATACGTATGTCCAACCTGCTCGAATATCGATCTCAGAGCTGGCTCGATATTCAAAACACCCAGCTCGAAATTCGCATTGCATTTACCATCTTGTAGTCGAATATCGATCTCAGAGCTGGCTCGATATTCAAAACAACCCAGCTCGAAATTCAAATGCACATCTCAATCTTCGCGAATATCGATCTCAGAGCTGGCTCGATATTCAAAACACCCCAGCTCGAAATTCAAATGCACATCTCAATCTGCGCGAATATCGATCTCAGAGCTGGCTCGATATTCAAAGCAACCCAGCTCGAAATTCAAATACGTATGTCCAACCTGCTCGAATATCGATCTCAGAGCTGGCTCGATATTCAAAACACCAGCTCGAAATTCGCATTGCATTTACCATCTTGTAGTCGAATATCGATCTCAGAGCTGGCTCGATATTCAAAACAACCCAGCTCGAAATTCAAATGCACATGTCAATTTGCGCGAATATCGATCTCAGAGCTGGCTCGATATTCAAAACACCCCAGCTCGAAATTCAAATGCACATCTCAATCTGCGCGAATATCGATCTCAGAGCTGGCTCGATATTGAAAACAACCCAGCTCGAAATTCAAATACGTATGTCCAACCTGCTCGAATATCGATCTCAGAGCTGGCTCGATATTCAAAACACCCAGCTCGAAATTCGCATTGCATTTACCATATTGTAGTCGAATATCGATCTCAGAGCTGGCTCGATATTCAAAACAACCCAGCTCGAAATTCAAATGCACATCTCAATTTGCGCGAATATCGATCTCAGAGCTGGCTCGATATTCAAAACAACCCAGCTCGAAATTCAAATGCACATCTCAATTTGCGCGAATATCGATCTCACAGCTGGCTCGATATTCAAAACAACCCAGCTCGAAATTCAAATGCACATCTCAATCTTCGCGAATATCGATCTCAGAGCTGGCTCGATATTCAAAACACCCCAGCTCGAAATTCAAATGCACATCTCAATCTGCGCGAATATTGATCTCAGAGCTGGCTCGATATTCAAAACACCCAGCTCGAAATTAGTTCCGGTGAATATCGACCTCGCAGCTTTGGATTCAACTCGATATTCAACTCGATATTCAACTCGAAATTCAAACCGGTGAATTTCGATGTTCGATGTTCGATGTCAGAGCCAACTTCACACACCCATGCATTTTCTGTTTTATTTTGTTGGTAAATCAGATAACGAAACGCGTTTGTGGCATCTTAATATGTATTATACATTCACGAAGAATAATTACAAAAAATTAATGCAACATTTTCCATAATGGATTAATGTTCCGGAATATTTGCACAAACGATTATCCATGGTTGTGGGCAGTGCTTAATTATTGTACACAACATGTTTAGAAGTTATCTCCGCAACCTGGAGAGACGGCTTGGAATACAATGTGAAGTGATTTAAAAAGAAAAGATCAGATAAATTGTGAAGATCGGTCCGGCAATTCGAAAATTATTTTAAAGAATCTCGTTATAGCACCTAATTAACTTAAAGTCGTTTTCGTTTCGTTAAAAACGTTTAAGACCATAATTTACGAAATGTAATCAAATGTTTTTTAAGAAGGTTACTAATTTATTAGAGTAACATGCCCTAGGGTATCCTAGGGTGTCCGGTTAGGACATGTATACCAGCGACACAAGTTGGCAGCGTTGTCCAGGATCCCGGGCTCTCACAAGTGATCGTCGCACTGGCGTCACCCGTGCTGAATCCCGAATTGCAAGTGATGGTGGCCGTAGCTTGGTATGTCATTACCCCGCTGCTGTCTAACGTCGTCGTGCCATCTGACGGATTGGACGGCGCTGTACAGTCTATAACAATATGATGGATACGGTTACATCATGCACACCTGCTATTTGGGACCGGTTCTACCTCTATTTATCTAAATATCAAAACAACTTTGTAACTACATGTATATCCGTGTGGGAGTTATCACGAGACAACCTAAATTAATTTAAATTGTCTCTTAATAAATCCAATGCTCTCATAGACAAACACGAGGACGGTGTCATCGACGTAATTTGTTATATATAAATTATTTGTCGTAATTGATGTTGACAATAGATGTCCAGAAACGTAAATATCCGGGCAAGATAATTAATCATACATATGTATCGTAGGTAGATAATAACAGCAGCATTTCTGCAGATGTTAAACATACATGTACTTACAACATTAAGCAGGTAGCATCGGGGCAACATACAAATGTAGCTGGCGTGCATTACGTTATGCATTTTCTGTTTTATTTTGTTGGTAAATCAGATAATGAAACGCGTTTGTGGCATCTTAATATATATAATACATTCATGAAGAATAATTACACAAATTAATGCAACATTTTCCATAAGGGATTAATGTTCCGGAATATTTGCACAAACGATTATCCATGGTTGTGAGCAGTGCTTAATTATTGTACTCAACATGTTTAGAAGTTATCTCCGCAACATAGAGTGCCGGCTTGGAATACAATGTGAAGTGATTTAGAAAAATAAATCAGATAAATTGTGAAAATCGGTCCGGCAATTCGAAAATTATTTTAAAGGATCTCGTTATAGCACAAAGACAATAATTTTCGAAATGTAATCAAATGTTTTTTAAGAAGGTTACTAATTTATTAGAGTAACATGCCCTAGGGTATCCTAGGGTGTCCGGTTAGGACATGTTCCACTGTGCATACCAGCGACACAAGTTGGCAGCGCTGTCCAGGATCCCGCGCTCTCACAAGTGATCGTGGTACTGGCGTCGCCCGTGCTGAATCCCGAGTTGCAAGCGATGGTAGCCGTAGCTTGGTATGTCATTACCCCGCTGCTGTCTAACGTCGTCGTGCCATCTGACGGATCGGACGGCGCTGTACAGTCTATAACAATATGATGGATACGGTTACATCACGCGCACCTGCTATTTTGGACCGGTTATACCTCTATGTATCTAAATATCAAAACAACTTTGTAACTATATCCATGATATCCGTGTCGGAGTTGTTGCGAGAAAACCTACATTAATTTCAATGTTCTCGTAAACAAATCCGATGCTCACATATACAGACACGAGGACTGTGTCATCAACAGAATATGTTATATATAAATTATTTGTCGTAATTGATGTTGTCAATAGATGTCCAGAAACGTAAATATCCGGCCAAGATAATTATTGTAGTTATCGTAGGTAGCGAAAAACAATTTACCACCTAATTAACTTAAATTCGTTGTCGTTTCGTTAAAAACGTTTAAGACCATAATTTACGAAATGTAATCAAATGTTTTTTAAGATGGTTACTAATTTATTACTATTAATTACCAGTGAAAATATATTTTAGAGTTAAAGGCACATGGTCTCAGAAACAGATCAACGGACGGACGGTCGACATTAGCGCATGTTCACTACATGATGGGATACTAACTATTATTCGTAATGGGTGGGTATCACATGTGCGTTGAACGTGACCAAAGAGACAAGCAAAACATGTTATCATAATAATCATTGCATAATTGCTTTTGCAGTATATTAACACAGTGTAATAAAAGCATAATACACTAGTATAATAATTGGCAAATTAGCTCGTTACAGAAAACAGGTTCCGTGACCAGTACAACTCCAATATATGATGAGCTTATGCAATGAATAGTATCTAACATTTGTGATAATTTAATATGATATGTTTTAAATTCGTTAACTGATTTCAAAAGAAACTCGGCATAGGCTCGATTCTTATGAACTCAGTAAATTCGTTTAACAAATATAATACACGTATGCAAGATCCTCTATTTATAGTAATTATAGATTTGTGTCGTATTCCTGAACCCAGTTGTTCATTTGATTCAAAAGTAATGAACAAACAATACATGTAACTAGCTGGACAAGTGCTATGGAAGCGTCCTGGTGCCAATCCTAGAATATATGTATCAGCTCCGAATTAGGATATACCAAATAATGATTTATTATCTCCTAATTAGGAGATACTATGTCCTAATTAGGAGATAGCAAATCCCACTTAGGAGTTAGTATCTCATAATTAGGATTTATTATCTCCTAATTAGGACTTACTGTCTCCTAGAACTTAGTATCTGATAATTAGGACTTAGTATATCTCCTAATTAGGAGATAAAACATTTTTAGCATTGACATATAGTAAGTCATAAGTATGAACTAGTAAGTCCTAATTAGTAGACATTAAGTCATAATTAGGAGATAATACGTCCTGATTAGTAGATAGTAAGTCCTACTAGGAGATACTAACACCTAATTAGGAGATACTATCTATGTCCTAATTAGGAATATTATCTCCTAATTGGAAGATAAAAATAGTTTAGCATTGGCACCAGGACGCTTTGATAAAATGCTGGTGCTTAGAAATGGATGTTTGATAAATTAATATGATTTATTTTATATTAAATATAATGGTTAATGGTAACTCGTTCAACATGTGGTATTCGATGATCATTTCAAGATACAAATAATTATATTTTACGATTTCTCCTTATCAGTAATTGTATAATGAAAATGCATTGCTGAATAGTAGTACATTCCTTGGTCATCACAGTATTTATACTAGTTATCTATAACATCCGGATGAAAATAGGTGACCGGATTAGCTCAGTAGGTAGAGCGTCGGACTGCCGATCGGGAGACACCTGGTTCAATTCCCACCTCGACCACTCCGAATGGCCGATTCGGCGTTTCCTTGGGCAAGACAACTTCGTGCTAGCCTAGTCCTAACGGATGGGGACTTAAGTAGTCGGTCCCGACATGCCATCGAGCCAGTGCCGTCGTTAAATCAAAGCATTCACATTTACATCCGGATAAATCATCATGCAAAGTTTCAAGTATTTACTTTGTGGAGTGTATCATCATGAACTTAGGTTATAGGAAATTAAGTCTTGGAACGTTTTATTCGACTCACCCGATATATAGCGCACCAATGACGATGTGTTTTATGGATGCTCTAAAAGTTTTATTATCAGTCATATAATAACTTTCACAAAGAATCGAATACAGTCACGTGCTCTAAATGTGTATGTTCATTATGCGGCTGTGTATTTTAATTCCCAAACATACTGATATACTGACAAATTGAAATTGGGTGATGCAGCGCAAAATCTTCAATCTGTCACCCTGGGGAATGCCCTAGGGTATCCGGTTAGGACATGTTCCACTGTATATACCAACGGCGCCACATGTTGGCAGCGTAGTCCAGGTTCCTGTGTTGTCACACGTGATTGTAGTACTGGCCCCGCCCGTGCTGAATCCGATATTGCAAGCGATGGTGGCCGTAGCTTGGTATGTCATTACCCCGCTGCTGTCTAACGTAGTTGTGCCATCTGACGGATTGGACGGCGCTGTACAGTCTATAACAATATGATGGATACGGTTACATCATGCGCACCTGCTATTTGGGACCGGTTGTACCTCTATTTATCTAAATATCAAAACAACTTTGTAACTACATTGTATATCCGTGTGGGAGTTATCACGAGACAACCTAAATTAATTCAAATTGTCTCGTAATAAATCCAATGCTCACATAGACACAAACACGAGGACGGTGTCATCGACGTAATTTGTTATATATAAATTATTTGTCGTAATTGATGTTGCCAATAGATGTCCAGAAACGTAAATATCCGGGCAAGATAATTAATCATACATATGTATCGTAGGTAGATAATAACAGCAGCATTTCTACAGATGTTAAACATACATGTACTTACAACATTAAGCAGGTAGCATCGGGGCAACATACAAATGTAGCTGGCGTGCATTACGTTATGCATTTTCTGTTTTATTTTGTTGGTAAATCAGATAATGAAACGCGTTTGTGGCATCTTAATATGTATTATACATTCACGAAGAATAATTACACAAAATTAATGCAACATTTTCCATAAGGGATTAATGTTCCGGAATATTTGCACAAACGATTATCCATGGTTGTGAGCAGTGCTTAATTATTGTACTCAACATGTTTAGAAGTTATCTCCGCAACATGGAGAGCCGGCTTGGAATACAATGTGAAGTGATTTAGAAAAATAAATCAGATAAATTGTGAAAATCGGTCCGGCAATTCGAAAATTATTTTAAAGAATCTCGTTATAGCACAAAGACAATAATTTACGAAATGTAATCAAATGTTTTTTAAGAAGGTTACTAATTTATTAGAGTAACATGCCCTAGGGTGTCCGGTTAGGACATGTTCCACTGTGTATACCAGCGACACAAGTTGGCAGCGTTGTCCAGGATCCCGCGCTCTCACAAGTGATCGTGGTACTGGCGTCGCCCGTGCTGAATCCCGAGTTGCAAGCGATGGTAGCCGTAGCTTGGTATGTCATTACCCCGCTGCTGTCTAACGTAGTTGTGCCATCTGACGGATTGGACGGCGCTGTACAGTCTATAACAATATGATGGATACGGTTACATCATGCGCACCTGCTATTTGGGACCGGTTCTACCTCTATTTATCTAAATATCAAAACAACTTTGTAACTACATGTATATCCGTGTGGGAGTTATCACGAGACAACCTAAATTAATTCAAATTGTCTCGTAATAAATCCAATGCTCACATAGACAAACACGAGGACGGTGTCATCGACGTAATTTGTTATATATAAATTATTTGTCGTAATTGATGTTGCCAATAGATGTCCAGAAACGTAAATATCCGGGCAAGATAATTAATCATACATATGTATCGTAGGTAGATAATAACAGCAGCATTTCTGCAGATGTTAAACATACATGTACTTACAACATTAAGCAGGTAGCATCGTGGCAACATACAAATGTAGCTGGCGTGCATTACGTTATGCATTTTCTGTTTTATTTTGTTGGTAAATCAGATAATGAAACGCGTTTGTGGCATCTTAATATGTATTATACATTCACGAAGAATAATTACACAAAATTAATGCAACATTTTCCATAAGGGATTAATGTTCCGGAATATTTGCACAAACGATTATCCATGGTTGTGAGCAGTGCTTAATTATTGTACTCAACATGTTTAGAAGTTATCTCCGCAACATGGAGAGCCGGCTTGGAATACAATGTGAAGTGATTTAGAAAAATAAATCAGATAAATTGTGAAAATCGGACCGGCAATTCGAAAATTATTTTAAAGAATCTCGTTATAGCACAAAGACAATAATTTACGAAATGTAATCAAATGTTTTTTAAGAAGGTTACTAATTTATTAGAGTAACATGCCCTAGGGTATCCTAGGGTGTCCGGTTAGGACATGTTCCACTGTGTATACCAGCGACACAAGTTGGCAGCGTTGTCCAGGATCCCGCGCTCTCACAAGTGATCGTGGTACTGGCGTCGCCCGTGCTGAATCCCGAGTTGCAAGCGATGGTAGCCGTAGCTTGGTATGTCATTACCCCGCTGCTGTCTAACGTAGTTGTGCCATCTGACGGATTGGACGGCGCTGTACAGTCTATAACAATATGATGGATACGGTTACATCACGCGCACCTGCTATTTGGGACCGGTTGTACCTCTATTTATCTACATATCGAAACAACTTTGTAACTACATGTATATCCGTGTGAGAGTTATCACGAGACAACCTAAATTAATTCAAATTGTCTCGTAATAAATCCAATGCTCACATAGACAAACACGAGGACGGTGTCATCGACGTAATTTGTTATATATAAATTATTTGTCGTAATTGATGTTGCCAATAGATGTCCAGAAACGTAAATATCCGGGCAAGATAATTAATCATACATATGTATCGTAGGTAGATAATAACAGCAGCATTTCTGCAGATGTTCGGGAATATTTTCACAAACGATGTTCCATGGTTGTGAGCAGTGCTTACTTATTGTACACAAACGGTTTAGAAGTTATCTCCGCAACCTGGAGAGACGGCTTGGAATACAATGTGAAGTGATTCAAAAAAAAAGATCAGTAAATTGTGAAAATCGGTCCGGCAATTCGTAAATTATTTTAAAGAATCTCGTTTTACCACCTAATGTTAAAAATACTTACAACATTAAGCAGGTTGCAGCGGGCCAAAATACAAATGTAGCAGGTGTGCGTTACCTTAATATGTAGTTTCTGTTTTATTTTGTTGGTAAATCAGATAAGGAAACGCGTTTGTGGCATCTTAATATGTATTATACATTCACCACGAATAATTACAAATGCAACATAATGTTTAGAAGTCAACTCCGCAACCTGGAGAGACGGCTTGGAATAAAATGTGAAGTGATTAAAACAAAAAGAGAAGTTAAATTGTGAAAATCGGTCCGGCAATTCGAAAATTATGTTAAAGAATCTCGTTTTACCACCATATTAACTTAAATTAAGTCGTTTTCGTTTCGTTAAAAACTTTTAATACCATAATTTACGAAATGTAATCAAATGTTTTTGAAGATGGTTACTAATTTATTACAAATGAATTACCAGTGAAAATATGTTTTAGAGTTAAAGGCACAGGGTCTCAGAAACAGATCAACGGACGGACGGACGACATTAGCGCATGTTCACTACATGATGGGATACTAACTATCATTCGTAATGACTGGGTATCATACATGTATGTGCGCTGAAAGCGACGAAAGAGACAAGCAAAACATGTTATAATAATAATTATTGCACAAAATCGGTTTTCGCAGTGTATTAACACCATGTAATAAAAGCATAATACACTAGTGTAATGATTGGCAAATTAGCTCGTTACAGAAAACAGGTTTGGTGACCAGTACAACTCCAATATATGATGAGCTTATGCAATGAATAGTATCCAGCATTTGTGATTATTTAATATGATATGTATTAAATTCGTTGACTGATTTCATAAGAAACTCGGCATAGGCTCGTTTCTTATAAACTCGGTAAACTCGTTTAATTATAGGGTTAACTGTATTGTAATTTTGAAATTTGCGGCGTATATCAGAAAATGATAGGTCGGAAAATCTATTTAATGGCGACGTGCTAGCAAAATTCAAAATTACAATGCGGTTAACCTATTTCTAATGCACTGCTTTACTGTTTTGCAAACTTTATCGAGTCTCGTTGAAAGATCGTACCGGATTGCAAGCTGGTTGAGCAGGTCATACCGGACGGATCACACAAATACTATTTTCTACGAAGAAAATAGTTCCAACACAATTACAAGATATTAGCAATTTTTGCATGAATGTACATACGTTAATGTTGCTGATTTCATTATTTGTTCAATAATGAAAGCAATAAATTCATCGTTAGAGTTATAATTGCCTTATGTACTACTTTGCGTTTCTAATGTCACTCCAGTGCGATCTCTTAGCAACAATATTTCAATGGCGGTTGCCTGTCAAACTTCCTGATGTTTATACATATTGTGACAACTTGTCTAATCATTAGTGATGTACTACCATTAAATATGCAAGAGTACACATGATACATACATTCTGTTTGTGTGAACGATCTATTACTGCCAAAACATATGAAACGTGATCAACGGTGAGATATTTGCAATATTTGTTCACCGCACGCTTCGGACCATGCAACTTTCGGACCAGGTCACCAGGACGTTTCGGATCAGGACGTTTCATATGCAAGCCAGCTGTGTCTTTGACAATAATACCAGAATACCACTTGGGACATTTTATGTGAGTTACACCCATGTTTTGGTCGGACATTATGTGGCAGAGTAAATTGATCGACCTCAAACTTAGTATTGGCGTAGGAATACATATTGAAATAATTTGCGACCGTTCATGAACAATGATATAAAAAATAATGTTTTCGACAGATTTTAAAGTATGATCATTGCACATCAAAAAAATAAATAGTAATGTCTTGGTAACATTTTAAGGAAACACGGTTATCGCCCCTGATAGCAGTGTGGAAATTTACGTCTGGTATAAAATGTATAATAATGCCAAAACATATGTGTATTAATGGTGAATTAATCTTTGTCTTGCCCGAAAATGTCTCAGATGATGTCTCTGATATAAAAACCTTTAAGAACACTATGTCTCTGAAACCGCTTCACCAATTCACTCGAAACTTCACATACTGTGTATTTGTCACCCACATTTTCATTATTATTTATATATGTGCCCAATGTCACGGTCAAATTACTTTGAAATTTCCCTTAACAATTTTGTTGGGCCCGCTTGCAGACAGAGCGAAATAGTCGGCACATTGGTGTGCATTCAGGATAAAGTTTTTGGTTAAAGTGTTATTTTAGTTAAAGTTTTTGGGTATACTATCAAAGCCTCGGCGGGTGCGGCATGTTTTTACGTCAACGGGCTAAAGCTTTGCTGCAATAAAAACATTGTTTGTACTATCAAATGCCTCGGCGGGCACGACATGCAGGCCATGGCCATCTAGTCATTATGACATGCGATTTGATCAGTCGGCCATCGCACCATGACTAGTTTAGCACTTGATCAGTCGGCCATCGCACCAGGACTAGTGTAACATTTGATCAGTAGGCCATCGCACCAGGACTACTTTAGAACTTGATCAGTCGGCCATCGCACCAGGACTAGTTTAGCACTTGATCAGTCGGCCATCGCTCCAGGACTAGTTTAGAACTTGATCAGTCGGCCATCGCTCCAGGACTAGTATAGCACTTGATCAGTCGGCCATCTCACCATGACTAGTATAGAACTTGATCAGTCGGCCATCGCTCCAGGACTAGTTTAGCCCTTGATCAGTCGGCCATCGCTCCAGGACTAGTTTAGAACTTGATCAGTCGGCCATCGCACCGGGACTAGTGTAGCCCTTGATCAGTCGGCCATCTCACCATGACTAGTATAGAACTTGATCAGTCGGCCATCGCACCAGGACTAGTTTAGCCCTTGATCAGTCGGTCATCGCACCAGAACTAGTAGAGCACTTGATCAGTCTGCCATCGCACCATAACTAGCATAGCGCTTGATTAGTCGCCCATTGCACCATGCCCAGTATAGCACTTGATCAGTTGGCCATCTCACCATGCCCAGTATAGCACGTGATCAGTCGGCCATGCCGAGCATAGCACTTGATCAGTCGGCCATCGCACCAGGACTAGTAGAGCACTTGATCAGTCGGCCATCGCACCATAACTATTATAGCGCTTGATTAGTCGCCCATTGCACCACGCCCAGTATAGCACTTGATCAGTTGGCCATCTCACCATGCCCAGTATAGCACGTGATCAGTCGGCCATGCCGAGCATAGCACTTGATCAGTCGGCCATCACACCAGGACTACTTTAGCACTTGATCAGTCGGCCATCGCACCAGGAATAATATAGCACTCAATCAGTCGGCCATCACACCAGGACTAGTTTAGAACTTGATCAGTCGGCCATCACACCAGGACTACTTTAGCACTTGATCAGTCGACCATCGCACCGGGACTAGTTTAGAACTTGATCAGTCGGCCATCGCACCAGGACTAATATAGCACTCGATCAGTCGGCCATCGCACCAGGACTAGCTTAGAACTTGATCAGTCGGCCATCGCACCAGGACTAGTTTAGAACTTGATCAGTCGACCATCGCACCAGGAATAGTTTAGCCCTTGATCAGTCGGCCATCGACACCGAGACTAGTTTAGCCCTTGATCAGTCGGCCATCGCACCATGACTAGTATAGCACTCGATCAGTCGGACATCGCACCATGACTAGTTTTGAACTTGATCAGTCGGCCATCGCACCACGACTAGTTTAGAACTTGATCAGTCGGCCATCGCACCAAGACTAGTATAGCACTTGATCAGTCGGCCATCGCACCAGGACTAGTTTTTCACTTGATCAGTCGGCCACGTCATCCTGCGTTACAGACAGAAGTGGTGGTCGGGGGGGGGGGGGGGTGTAGTGTAGTCATAGACAAAAACTGGTGGTGGTGGTGATACACATTGTTCCCACTGTGGGATATAGACCGGAACTTTTAGGACGCCAAATGTAGATGGCTGGTGTGTGTGGGGGATCATTGTTTTGTGTCCCCGGCGGTGGTGCGGAGTACAATGATGAATTACTGATGAATTACTGTATTGAACACACATGTATATGCACTGTGATACCATACTTCACAATCCTCAGTTTTAAATTGTTTCTGTATCGTAAAACTGAAAACTTATTCATTTTGAAAGACTTAAAATTGTGGCAGATGATCGAAATGAAAACCGGATATTTACATGCGAAATGAAGCGGTATCGCATTTTCAAAGTATTCCCCCTGATAAAAGTACTCCCCTCGATACACAGACGGGAGTACTTTGAAAATGGCTTGACGGCCCATTTTCAAAGTACTCCCCTCGATACACAGACGGGAGTACTTTGAAAATAGCTAGTCGGCCCATTTTCAAAGTACTCCCCTCGATACACTGACGGGAGTACTTTGAAAATGGCTGTCGGCCCATTTTCAAAGTACTCCCCTAAAGTTTCGATCAATCTATGCAGTTTGTATACGCGTTCAGTATATAGGATATGTGTCTACATTGTTGGGCATTAAGTGCAACTTTCATCATATGTCCTGATATATTCTGAGGGGGTAGTGGTTTGGAAATGGGTATACACGACCATTTTCAAAGAAAACAAAAAACAAAAAGAACGAGCATGACGATGTGACGTATAGAATCAGCCTACGCGTTTATGGTATAAGATAAGCGTCTACAACGTTGGTCATTGCTGTGCATACTTCCGTCGTACATGTACTCATGTATGAGATACTGAGGTGGAGTGGTTTGACAATGGGTAAACACTGCCATTTTCAAAGTACTCCCCTAAACAAAATGAACGAGCATGACAATGTGACGCATAGAATCAGCATACGCGGGTATGGTATAAGATAAGCGCCTACAGTGTTGGTCGATGCTGTGCATACTTCCGCCGTGCATGTACTCATGTATGAGATACTGAGGGGGAGTGGTTTGAAAATGGGTAAGCACTGCCATTTTCAAAGTACTCCCCTAAAAAAAATGAACGAGCATGACGATGTGACGCATAGAATCAGCATACGCGTTTATGGCAGAAGATAAGCGTCTACAGTGTTGGTCGATGTTGTGCATACTTATCATTACACACCTGTTTCCACAGTGTGTTTACACGTGTTGCCATCAAATTGTGTTTGTTATTCGCAAACTACTGCAGTATTTCTCGGTTCGTTGCTGGGATGATACTTATATACATATACATTAAACGTGGATATGGAATATTTGTGTAGGTAACTTTATTTTTTTTAGCTAGATTTATTGTTTGATTTCCATCGACTTTGCAGCTCCAATAAGGGAACATCTACATAAGTCTAATATCGTATGACACTCACGGACACGAAGTAGTATTATTGAAAAAGTATTATTTGATGTTTTATTTGTGATGCATGCTGTTCCCATTTATCATGTTTATCATTAAAATATGTTTAGCGAGATATGTATTTGGTATATTACGCCACCCAAGTCTCCGTTTCAAATACACACTATTACATGTATATTCACACTGAAGTGACATAAATGGACAGGTAAATAATATAATAGCATACGACAAATTTTACCCGTGAGCCAAGTTGTTGGTTTATGGTTTGCGGAATTCTAGTACATGCTGGTTCACCATAAAGCTTGCTGCCTAATCTGGTACCACGCCACACTGTAGACTTGGTATTTTTAGAATAATTACACAGGTATGACTTTGTGACTGCACTTGTGTGACTGAAACACGATATTATCTGCATTCATCAGATCAGTGTCTGGTGCCAGGCGCCATAGCTACATTCAAAGAAACTCCAAGTAAGAGATCGACAGGAAATTGCAGACTACAATTTGGAAGACTAAACAAAGTTGACAGCCCACTGCACCCACACACCCTTCCCAACCGACACACACTAGCGCGCTAGTCATTTAGTTTCCGTTCATAAGTTAAGCCTCGTTTCATATGCTGGGCTTATACAACCATATACATAATTATACACCCCACTCGTTATCATTTTGAAAACAGGAAATGATGATGACAATGTAAATGTGTAGATTATTCAAAAGTATAAAATCATTTCTTAAACACACAGCTTAGTATATTTTTGGGGATTACTTTGAAAATGGGCAGACTAGCCATTTTCAAAGTACTCCCGTCAGTGTATCAAGGGGAGTACTTTGAAAATGGGCCGACTAGCCATGTTCAAACTACTCCCGTCTGTGTACCTGAGGGGAGTACTTTGAAAATGGGGAGTACTTTGAAATTCCTACACCGGTGCATCGGTATATTTTAACCACACGATGACCCCACTGTATATTCACTATAATGATACCATATCCGTACGGATATATCGTATATACGAACGGATATCGTATGTTTGTATAATATTCGTATAGTACATTTGTATAATGTAAACAAACTGTACTATACGATGATACGGTAAGTTTTTACCGCAAATAGCGAAAGAATGACAGCACAAACCGTATCGCGAAAGAAAGACCGCACAAACTGGACCGCGAAAGAATGACCGCACAAACGGTATCGCGAAAGAATGACCGCAAACACGGGACCGCGATTGGACCGCAATTAGACTGCAATTTCAGAGGGGACGAATTGCAATTCAAGGACCGCTGGATTGCAATTCTTGGTAAGAGAATCGCAGGCGGGAGTGTACCATTAGAGATGCAAGAGTACACATGATACATACTTTCTGTTTGTGTGAACGATCATTACTGCCAAAACATATGAAACGTGATCAACGGTGAGATATTTGCCATATTTTTTTCGCCGCACGATTCGGACCATGCAACTTTCGGACCAGGTCACCAGGACGTTTCGGACCGGGACGTTTCAGATGCAAACCAGCTGTGTCTTTGATAATAATACTACCAGAATACCACTTGTGAAATTTTATGTAAGTTACCACATGTTTTGGTCGGTCATTATGTGGCAGAGTAAATTGATCGACCTGAAACTTACTATTGGCGTAGGAATACATATTGAAATAATTTGCGACCGTTCATCAACAATGATATACCTGTAATGTGTGACCATTAGCCAATCAGATTGCGTGATATTTATAGAATGCATTATAAAAAAGTATAATACATGTATGCAATATCCTCTATTTATAATAATTATATATTTGTGTCGTGTTCCTAAACGCAGTTGTTAATTTTATTAAAAATACTGAGCAAACAATACATGTAACTATGCGGACAAGTGCTATGGAAACGTCCTGGTGCCAATGCTAGAATGTATTTATCTCCTAATTAGTAGATACTAACTCCTAATTAGGAGATGCTATCTCCTAATAATGACTTATTATATCATAATTAGGAAATACTAAGTCATAATTAGGAGATATTAACTCCCACTTAGGAGATAGTATCTCATAATTAGGAGTTATTATCTCCTAATTAGGACTTACCATTTCCTAATTAGGATTTAGTATCTCATAATTAGGACGTAGTATATCTCCTAATTAGGAGATAAAACATTTTTAGCTTTGACACAGATAGTAATTTCTAATTAGGAAATCGTAAGTCCTAATTAGGAGAGAGCAGGTCATAATTAGGAGAAAGTAAGTCCTTATCAGTAGATAGTAAGCCCTATTAGGAGATACCAACCCCTAATTAGGAGATACTATCTAATAATTATGACTTAATGTCTCTTAATTAGGAGTATCAGCTCCTAATTGGAAGATACACATAGTTTAGTATTGGCACCAGGACGCTTCCATAAAATGCTGGTTTTTAGCAATCGCTGGGAGATAAATTAATAGGATTCATTTGATAGTATATAGTGTTAGTCCTTAATGGTGACTTGTACAAAATGGGGCATTATATGACCATTTCAAAATGCAAATAATTATATTTTACGATTTCTCCTTACCAGTAATTGTATAATGAAAGTGCATAGCTGAATAGTATATTCCTTGGTCATCACAATATCTATGCTAGTTATCTATAACATCCGAATGAATCATCATGCAATTTCGATTATTTACGTTGTGGAGTGCAGGAGTTATAGGAAATTAAGTCTGGGAATGTTTTATTCGACTCACCCGATATATATCGCACCACTGACGATGACTTGTGTGTTTTATGGGTGCTCTTAAAGTTGTATTATAAGAGTCATATCATAACTTTCACAAAGAATCGAATACAGTCACGTGCTCTAAATGTGTATGTACATTATGCGGATGTTTATTGTAATCCAAAACATACTGAGATACTGACAAATTGGGTGATGCAGCGCAACATCTTTAACCGGACACCCCGGGGGAATGCCCTAGGGTGTCCGGTTAAGACATGTTACACTGTATATACCAGCGCCACAAGTTGGCAGTGCAGTCCAGACTCCCGTGATTTCACAAGTGATTGTGGTACTGGCCCCGCCCGTGCTGAATCCGGCATCGCAAGCGATGGTGGCCGTAGCTTGGTATGTCGTTATCCCGGTGCTACTTAACGTCGTTGTGCCATCTGACGGATCGGACGGCGTTGTACAGTCTATAATGAAATGATGGATACGGTTAAATCACGCACACCTTCTATTTGGGACCGGTCATACCTATATGTATATAAATATTAAAACAAATTTGTAACTATATCCGTGTCGGAGTTATTACGAGAGTTGTGCCGACCGACACAATGTGCTAGTGTCTTGCATCATTTGTATTGTTAGTTTCAACCTGGAAAACGCATGATCATTAATTTGTACACTATTTGGTCTATCATGATCCAATTAATTGGAGTTATAGACAACATCCCGTACTATCACTATGTGAAATTACAACTGTCTTCATAAAAAGGTATCTGAGTTACAGGAAATTAAATATGGGAACGTGTGTTAGGAATCACACGATACATTGTTACTAGAAGATGCCAGTGTGACCAGTATAGTCTCTGACATTAATTTAAATCTCCTCGGAATAAATCCGATGGTCACATAGACAGACACGAGGACGGTTTCATCGACAGAAGATGTTATATGTAAATTATTTTTCGTAATTAATGTTGCCAATAGATGTCCAGAAACGTAAATATCCGGGCAAGATAATTAATCATACTTAAATATCGGAGGTAGCTAATACATGTAACAGCAGTATTTCTCCAGATGTTAGAAATACTTACAACATTAAGCAGGTAGCAGCGGGCCAATATACAAATGGAGCAGGTGTGTACCTTAATATGTATTATACATTCACCAGGAATAATTACAAATGCAACATTTTCCATAAGAGATTACTTTTCCGGAATATTTGAACAAACGATTATCCATGGTTGTGAGCAATGCTTAATTATTAAACACAACATGTTTAGAAGTTATCTCCGCAAACTGGTGAGACGACATTTGAATAAAATGTGAAGTGATTTAAAAAAAAAATAATAAGTTAAATTTTGAAAATCTGTCCGGCAATTCGAAAATTAGTTTTAAGAATCTTGTTATACCACCTAATTAACTCAAAGGTACATGCCCATTCAGTAGGCACAAAATATTCTTTATAGTAATTAAATAAGTGTATAATTATACCCCCGAAACGAGTTGTGAGGGTATACTGGAGTCAGGTTGTCCGTCCGTCCGTCCGTCAGTCCGTCCGTGCGTCACTAAACTTAACATCGGAGAAATATATTTATAACTTCTATTTCCTTCATCCAAAATGCGTTTTTAATGTCACTCCAGTGTGATCTCTTAGCAACAATATTTCAATGGCCGTTGCCTGTCAAACTTCCTGATCTTGATAAATATTGTGACAATTTGTCATTCGTCATGTACTACCATTAGAGATGCAAGAGTACACATGATACATACTTTCTGTTTGTGTGAACGATCTATTACTGCCAAAACATATGAAATGTGATCAACGGTGAGATATTTGCTATATTTTTTCGCCGCACGCTTCGGACCATGCAACTTTCGGACCAGGTCACCAGGACGTTTCGGACCGGGACGTTTCAGATGCAAACCAGCTGTGTCTTTGACAATAATACTACCAGAATACCACTTGTGACATTTTATGTGAGTTACCCCATGTTTTGGTCGGTCATTATGTGGCAGA
The DNA here is from genome assembly GCA_029237695.1 of Conchocele bisecta. Taxonomy (NCBI): domain Eukaryota; kingdom Metazoa; phylum Mollusca; class Bivalvia; order Lucinida; family Thyasiridae; genus Conchocele; species Conchocele bisecta. Next base: position 21,659,203 of record CM055280.1, on the reverse strand, counting down.
GTAAATTGATCGACCTCAAACTTAGTATTGGCGTAGGAATACATATTGAAATAATTTGCGACCGTTCATCAACAATGATATACCTGTAATGTGTGACCATCAGCCAATCAGATTGCGTGATATTTATAGAGTGCATTATACAAATATAATACATGTATGCAATACCCTCTATTTATAATAATTATATATTTGTGTCGTGTTCCTGGACGCAGCTGTTCATTTCATTACAAAATATTGAACAAACAATACATGTAACTATGCGGACAAGTGCTATGGAAACGTCCTGGTGCCAATGCTAGAATCTATTTATCTTAGGACTTAGTATATCTCCTAATTAGGAAATATAACAGTTTTAGCTTTGGCACAGATAGCAATTTCTAATTAGGAAATCGTAAGTCCTAATTAGGAGAGAGTAGGTCATAATTAGGAGACAATAAGTCCTGATCAGTAGATAGTAAGTCCTATTAGGAGATACCAACACCTAATTAGGAGATACTATCTACTAATGAGGACTTAATGTTTCTTAATTAGGAGTATCAGCTCCTTATTGGAAGATACACATAGTTTAGCATTGGCACCAGGACGCTTCGATACAATGCTGGTTTTTAGCAATCGCTGGTTGATAAATTAATATGATTCATTTGATATTATATGTGTTAGTCATTAATGGTAACTCGTTCTACATGTGGTATTAGATGACCATTTCAAAATGCAAATAATTATATCTTACGATTTCTCCTTACTAGTAATTGTATAATGAAAATGCATAGTTGAATAGTATATTCCTTGGTCATCACAGTATCTATACTAGTTATTTATAATATCCGAATGAATCATCATGCAACGTTTCAATTATTTACTTTGTGGAGTGTAGGGGCTATAGGAAATTAAGTCTGGGAATGTTTTATTCGACTCACCCGAAAATGTTTTTTAAGATGGTTACTAATTTATTACTTATGAATTGTCAGTGAAAATCTATTTTAGAGTTAAAGGCACAGGGTCTCAGAAACAGATCAACGGACGGACGGACGACATTAGCGCATGTTCACTACCTGGTGGGATACTAACTATCATTGGTAATGGCTGGGTATCATAGGTACATTGAACATGTTGAACGTGACCAAAGAGATAAGGAAAACATGTTATAATAATAATTATTGCATAATTGCATAATTGCTTTAGCAGTGTATTAACACAGTGTAATAAAAGCACAATACACTAGTATAATAATTGGCAAATTAGCTCGTTACAGAAAACAGGTTTGGTGACTAGTACAACTCCAAAATATGATGTGCTTATGCAATGAATAGTATCCAACTTTTGTGATCATTTAATATGATATGTTTTAAATTCGTTGACTGATTTCATAACAAACTCGACATAGGCTCGTTTCTTATGAACTCAGTAAATTCGTTTAATACATATAATACATGTATGCAAGATCCTCTGTTTATAGGAATTATAGATTTGTATCGTATTCCTGAACGCAGTTGTTCATTTTATTGTCGCGCCCGCTTGCGGAAAGCGCGATATAGTCGGCCGTTTGGCGTACGTACGTACGTACGTACGTACGTGTGTCCGGTTAAAGTTTTTGGTTAAGGTGTTTGGTTAAGTTTTTTGGTTAAAGTTTTTGGTTAAGTTCTTTGGTTAAAGTTTTTGATTAAGTTTTTTGGTTAAGTTTTTTGGTTAAGTTTTTTGGTTAAGTTTTTTTTGGTTAAAGTTTTTGGTTAAAGTTTTTCGTTATACTATATCTCTGCAACTGCTTTGCCCATTACCTTGAAACTTCACATGGGTGTTTATCATCATCTATATTTTCATTCTACCCCCCTCCCGTGCGGCCCCTGTGCCCAATGTCAAGGTCAAATTACTTTGAAGTTTTTGGTTAAGTTTTTTGGTTAAAGTTTATGGTTAGGTTTTTTGCTTTAGTTTTTTGGCTAAAGTGTTTCGTTATACTACATCTCTGCAACTGCTTTGCCCATTACCTTGAAACTTCACAAGGGTGTTTATCATCATCTATATTTTCATTCTACCCCCTCCTGTGCGGCCCCTGTGCCCAATGTCAAGGTCAAATTACTTTGAAGTTTTTGGTTAAGTTCATTGGTTAACATTTTTGGTTAAGTTTTTTGGTTAAGTTTTTTGGTTAATGTTTTTGGTTAAGGTTTTTGGTTAAGTTTTTTGGTTAAAGTTTTTCGTTATACTATATCTCTGCAACTGCTTTGCCCATTACCTTGAAACTTCACATGGGTGTTTATCATCATCTATATTTTCATTCTACCCCCCTCCCGTGCTGCCCCTGTGCCCAATGTCAAGGTCAAATTACTTTGAAGTTTTTGGTTAAGTTTTTTGGTTAAAGTTTTTTGGTTAAAGTTTTTGGTTAAGTTTTTTGGTTAAGTTTTTCGGTTAAGGTTTTTGTTTAAGTTTTTTGGTTTAGTTTTTTGGTTAAGTTTTTTGGTTAAGGTTTTTGGTTAAGTTTTTTGGTTAAAGTTTTTCGTTATACTATATCTCTGCAACTCCTTTGCCCATTACCTTGAAACTTCACATGGGTGTTTATCATCATCTATATTTTCATTCTACCCCTCTTCCGTGCGGCCCCTGTGCCCAATGTCAAGGTCAAATTACTTTGAAGTTTTTGGTTAAGTTTTTTGGTTAAAGTCTTTGGTTAAGTTTTTTGGTTAAGTTTTTTGGTTAAAGTTTTTCGTTATACTATATCTTTTTTTTAGTGTCCATGCCTCGCCACAAGGCGCGACATGCAGGCCGCGGCCATCTAGTTAAAAAATACTGAACAAAAATACTGAACTAACAATACATGTAACTAGGCGGACAAGTGCTATGGATAGTATCTCCTAATCAGGACTTAGTGTCTGACAATTAGGACTTGGTATATCTCCTAATTATGAGATAAAACATTTTTAGCAATGACACCGATAGTAAGTCCTAATTAGGAAATATTAAAAGTTCTGATTAGTAGATATTAGGTCCTATTAGGAGATACTAACACCTAATTAGGAGATAGTTTAGCATTGGCACCAGGGCGCTTCGATAAAATGCTGGGTTTTAGCAATCGATGGTTGATAAATTAATATGATTCATTTGATATTATTTATATTAGTCCTGAATGGTAACTCGTTCAACATGTGGAAGTATATGACCATTTACAAATACAACTAATTATATTTTACGATTTCTACTTACCAGTAATTGTATAATAAAAATGCATAGCTAAATACATGTAGTATATTCCTTGGTCATCATCAATATATACATGGGGTTACATTTGATTACATTAAGAAAAGCATTGTGAAATCTGATCAAATAAAAATAAGCGATTAGTAGATATTGCTCATGTGCATGGCATGAAGCAAACAACAGCATACTGAATATCTAAGATTATCAGAAAAGCCGTGTGAATTTGTACCTAACGCGATGTGCGATATCATACGAAATATATTTACAATTTTCCCGATATTTTCCGTAAATGACGTAGAAGGTTAACAAAATGTTCGGACTAAATGCTGAGTCAAGTGCTATGAAACTTTCGTTAACTTTCTACGTCATTTACACAAAAAAAACCATAGTAATTGTTTCTGTAATGTTTTTCATTTTCATGATAAATCGCAAATCACATCAGGTACAGACTCACATGACTTGTATCATATGAGCCGCAGTGGGAGACTAACCGGCCAGAGCACATGTGCCGCCGTTGTTGACATATCCAGTTGAGGAATCGCAGCCACATGACGTGACAGCGACGCACACTTCATGGTCTGCCGCGATACAGACTGTCGAGTCTGACGAGCAATCTGCGTTAACAGCCGCTTCTGTAATGAATAACAGGTGGATAAAATACATAGATAAATGTAAGATTTCTCGCAAAAAAAACAACTATTTACTTAAAAATAGATATTCGCAAGACAATTACGCAACGGGTACGTCGGTAGAATAGTATAGACGAGTACAACCTGTTCAAAGGACGTCGTTGTCTGCAGGCGATGTTTGTTGTAGATGATATTGTTTGCTTGTGATTCATCTCCTCAATTCATAATTGAATGTGACCAGTATGTGAATTGGTTGTATTTTGTATTTAAAAATCATGTCGTAAACTGGTAAACATAAATGTAACTATGGTACGTGCATGGAAATCATTTTATAGTAGATTTGTTAGTTAGCGATTACATTATTGCCAGTGGAATTATCAGTAATATCAGCCGCCAATAACAAACACAGTTACATGTATTGTGTTTTATAGGAATTATATCCTGGTCGGTGGCCATTTTGATTTTGGTATTGTGATCAATAGTTGTAGTATACAATCATTAGCTGATAATAATACTATTATAAATGCGGTTGAATGCATCATGTTAGTGCAATGCTGCCAGTGCTGTAAGATTGTAAGGACCCGTGTGACCCTGATCATCATATGAAGTAAACAGCATTGATGCTTAACTGTGATGGGATGTATGTATAACATAATATATTTGAACATCGCCTCGTTACTGTATCATAATACGGCACATATATATACATGCATATATTCATGTATTTCCTCCACGTATTGCAGAGATCAACAAGAGCTGTAGGAGAACAGCATAGTTCGACTACGAGGGTTGTCGATGTACACATAGCTTGAGAAACAAGGTGGCCGCGGCCTGCATACAAACCTTAACCAAGGTTGACTAAAAACATTAACCAAGGGAAATTAAGTAATTCAAGGTTAAATGTAGGTCAATTTCAGATATATGTCAGGGGCTATTGCTGTACATCACTAGGCCCAGGAGTATTCCATATACAAGCTTGACTAAAAACATTAAGCAAGGGGAAATAACTAAGTAATCCAAGGGCAAAAGTAGGTCAAGGTCAAACATAGGTCAGGGAGTATTGATGTACATCACTAGGAGATGAAGTTGTCCAAGTATGGTTGATGTAGGCGCAGGAGTATTCCATATACAAGCTTGACTATAAACCTTAACCAAGTTTGAGTACAAATCTTAACCAAGGGGAAATAACTAAGTAATTCAAGGTTAAATGTAGGTGAAGGTAAAATATAGGTCAGGAGTTATTGATGTACATCCCTATGAGAACAAGTTATCCAAGTACGGTGTCTGTATGCACAATAGAATTCCATCTACAAGCTTAACTAAAAACATTAACCAAGGTTGACTAAAAACCTTAACCAAGGGGAATTAAATAAGTAATTCAAGAGGAAATGTAGGTCAATGTCAAATATAGATCAATGGTTATTGATGTACATCCCTATGAGAAAAGGTTGTCCAAGATGGTGTATGTATGCACAATATTATTCCATGTACAAGCTTGACTAAAAACATTAACAAAGGTTGACTAAAAACCTTAACCAAGGGGAATTAACTAAGTAATTCAAAGTTAAATGTAGGTCAAGGTAAAATATAGGTCAGGGGTTGTTGATGTACATCACTTGGAGATGAAGTTGTCCAAGTATGGTTGGTGTAGTACCAGGAGTATTCCATCTACAATGTTGACTAAAAATTTTAACCAATGAAAATTAACTAAGTAATTAAAGAGGAAATGTAGGTCAAGGTCAAATATAGATCAGGGGTTGTTGAAGTACATTCCTATGAGAAAAGGTTGTCCAAGTATGGTGTATGTATGCACACAAGTATTCCATGTACAAGCTTGACTATAAACCTTAACCTAGGTTGACTAAAAACCTTAACTAAGGGGAATTAACCAAGTAATTCAAGGCTAAATGTAGGTCAAGGTCAAATATAGGTCAGGAGTTGTTGATGTACATCACTAGGTGATGAAGTTATCTAAGTATGCTTCGTGTAGGGCCAGGAGTATTCCATCTACAAGATCGACTAAAAACCTTAACCAATGGGAATAAAAGAAGTAATTCAAGAGGAAATGTAGGTCAAGGTAAAATATAGATCAGGGGTGATTGATGTACATCCCTATGGGAAAAGGTCGTCCAAGTATGGTGTCTTTATACACAATAGTATTCCATGTACAAGCTTGACTAAAAACCTTAACCATGGTTGACTAAAAACCTTAACCAAGGGGAATTAACTAAGTAATTCAAAGTTAAATGTAGGTCAAGGTAAAATATAGGTCAGGGGTTGTTGATGTACATCACTAGGAGATGAAGTTGTCCAAGTATGGTGGGTGTAGGGCCAGGAGTATTCCATACACCAGCTTGAATGAAAACCTTAACCAAGGCGTGACGGTGACACCGACGCCGACGCCGGGGTGATTACATAAGCTCTAACTATTCTTCGAATAGTCGAGCTAAAAACGACAAGCATTTATAACATATCTACATGTACATACAAATACTCATAAAAGCTAAAACAACCCAGACTAACACACATCAAGCCTACATTCAGACTACACAGATGAAGGACACCTATCAGTTACTATTATAACCATTAAAGCTGCTGGCCGGATAATAGCCGGTGTATCATAGAGTCGCCCACCTCCTCCTGATCGATTCCTGATGATTATACTTAGTACGTTATGTTGAACAGTGAAGGTTAGGACGACACTGTGCATGTGCTCAAGATATTCTGTGACTGCATTGCTTGCATAAACCAAACTAAATTCAGCCTTCCACTTGATGATTCTCATGTATTTCTACTTATGAACGGGTTGGGTGCAATACTTCGACATACAGCGCAAAAGAGTAATGCAAACGATCACTGAGAAACTCATCTACTTCTTCGCAATGAGCATTTTGAATAGTATTGCCAGAATCGCTACATAACAACAAACGGGTTCTATCGGCTGGCCTGATGGCATTAACAAATCTTGATAAAAAAGTGCAATTCTCATGTAGTAGGCATACAGTAATTTCCATGAAGTTCGTCCTACTAGAAAGGGCGGTGTTGGTGTAGAACGCAATATAAAACATTTATTACATTTCACAGATTTATCTGTGAGAGAAAATCCGCAATTGTCAACTTACAAATAATACACCATGAAGAGAACACCCGTAATCACCCGCGTTCAGTCTTCCGCAGTCGGTATCAAATAAGAACCGACCACAGACATTCATACGCAGATGCAAACGTCCCCGAAAATGTCCGAAACTGTAGTTCAGAAATGTACATTTGTAATAAATAGGATATTTCATTGTAAATGTTTGAATAAATAGAGGATATGCCATCGTCCATTTTGAATAAAGGGAAATAATACACGAGTGTGCATATTAAGCTTCCGCGTAAGCAACGAGTGAGCGTAGCGAACGAGTTGCTTGCACGGACACCGACAGACACGAGTGTATTATTTCCGCTATTCAAACATGTGCGATGGAATATCCTATTTATTACACCTCCACGGCGGATATATATGCACATTTAGTTTATTTTTTAGAGTAAAAACAATGCATTGATGTGCGCATGAATAGTTACACAATGACGTGTTTTCCCGCGTTTTGACGTTACGTTGTGTGACGTCAAATGTGACGTCATGTACATTTTTTGAAATCCAAATTACGCAGCTGTTTCTATGAACCATATATATTTGACTGTAGGTTTGGAATGTGTTCAATCACATTAACATTCTATATTTAATTTAGTCGAAACATTTTCCAAGTTTTCAAATAACTTCATTTTGACCGTAATAAAAAGTAACCATTTTGCATGGTAGCTCGCGGTTTCCAAGAAAACGGGACGGGTGTTCTCTTCACGGTGTATTTTTTGTAAGGAGTTGATTACGTGTTTTCTCTTACAGCGAAACCCATGAAAATAACCCGCAAGAGTGTAATAAATTGAAATAATACACTACTGTAAGTTCCACGTTTTGCTGCCGACGAACTTTTGGCTTTTAAACATATTAAATCTAAAAGATATTTAAATGTAAGTAGTTTTTCATCAATAACAAAAAAGTCACCCTCCCCAAGAAAAAATAATGATTCCTATATTGTGGACCGATTTTAAAAATCAACTATTTTCCCTATTTTCTTACTTACATCATTTCCAAGCTATCTAGACAGATTTCGGAGTCAATTTCCAAACTTTTTCGTTTTTCAACTCCTCCCCCACTGCTTCCTCCTCTTTTTCCCCCATGTTAAATTCCCATAGGAAAATCGTTTTTTCGCTATAAAATCAATATTTGATGGAATTTCATCTAACAAAACATTTTGGGAAGAGTGACATTTTTGTTATTGGTGAAAAATTACTTACATTTAAATATTTTTTAGATTTAATGTGCTTAATAGCCAAAAGTTCTTCTGCAGAAAAACGTGGAACAGACGCAGAAGCCGACGTACACTCGTTTATTATTTCACGCTATTAAAGCATGCACGATAGAATATCCTCTATACTTTTGACCAACGGAGTCAGTATAGACTTTAGTGTCCTTTCACATTCACCCTTCACCCACTTCATCTTCATAGTTTGCATCCGTATGTTTTTCACTGGTACTGCACTCCGCGCCAACTGCTTCACGTCGAAATATGCGCCAGATTCCTTATGAACTCCCATTAAGCTACATGCAGAAGATTTATTTAGTAACTGGCGCAAGAAATTTGTGGCGGCTACTAGATGAAAACTGCGTTTATGCGATAGCTCTAAATAAAGCTGAGCATGGCTTGTGGTGTTCATTATAAGCTCGAGAGAATAATTAGCAACCTGGTTGGCTGAACTACAAGTAATATAGATGTATTTATGATACTCCAGTTCAGGTTTCCCCGTGACGTAAGTATTGATAATTTCTGGTAAACTGGTTGACTAAATAAAAGAAACAAGGCTATTCCTCGGTTATTATGAAATCAGCAAACTCCTAGATCATACATATCATATGAAATCCTGACCATATAACATCCGCTGTATATATCTAGCCCAAACTACAATACCACTTACCAGCAAAACCTATTCTGAAAGCAGCAAGAAGACAAACGATGCTGATATTTTTCATAATGTATTTCATTGCTTCGTATAATTATGGACATTGTCAAATGTGCAAATGTTCAAATGCGGTTTTTGCGGCATGAAATCTTGAGACAAAGTTCGGAATTTATGGTCACAATGCCGGATGAAAAATGTGTTCAAGGGAACAATGAGAAATCGTGTAAATAGTCTCCAAAGCAAAGAAAGATACACACTGATGTATGGTGCTCGATATGCAGGACGTGGGTTCTTCCAGTACGACTGGATTGTCTTATCGACCGTTATGGACAGTTTGCATATTTTTGCTATTACTCATGTCATTTTTAGTGTGTTGTTCGCTTAAGCCGGTGCTAAGAGACGTTTGTGTCATGGACTGTGAAAATACAGCACAATCCGTGCACTAATGAACAAGTGGATTAAACCGCATTTACAGTGCTTATATGGCTGGTAGTCGTGTTCGGCGATTATCAAGCATCGCTTGAGTATGTCTGGTGAGGGATGGGCCATGATTTGTCATTGGATTTCAATACTGGATGTTGTGAGACAAATCCTCACCAAAGACGTGAAAGCATACTAGCATAGTATTTCCATCACAATATTCTGTCGGATGAGACTTTAAACTGTGGTCCCATCTATATATGTAATTTTGAAAACGGTATCGATATTACGAGGCTAATCCCCTCGCTACCAGCATTGATAAATCAAAACAAAATATTAGTCCTCAGTGACATTGACATTAGGCGGTCGGAAGTGGGTCCTATGCAAAGTAAATCACCATCCGTAGACACAAATTTTTACCAAATATTATCAAAATCGTTGAAGAATTTCATAAGTTATTGAATAAACAAAACATAACGTTAACGCATTTGCCTTACAAACAAGGCGAACATAAGTCCTCAGTGACCTTGACCTTGGGCGGTCGGACGTGGATCATATGTAAAACAAAGCACCATCCGTAGACATACATTGTGGCCACATATTATCATAATCGGTTAATATGCGGTTCATAAATTATTTAAACATGAAACATGTGCACGTACGAATGTACGTACATGGACTAACAGACTATCCCCTCTTGTCTATCGGCGACGGATAACAATAATCAATAGACACAGTGAAAACACACTAACCAATGTCAATTAAACGTACATGCCCACTCAGTAGGCACAAAATGTTCTTTATAGGAATTAAATAAGGTATAATTATTTCACTATTCATTGGTACATAAAAGAAAATGATGTGCAAAGGAGGTGTAAACGACACGACATGCGTTTTAAAATAAAAGACACGTCCTGCGTTGAAAGAAACGGATGGCATTTAAATAGTTGGGAGTCGGGTATTTAAACAAAATTATAAACGTTATTCTTTGCATATCGTTATACATTTCGATCACTTAGTTTTCCAATCGTTTTCGTTTGTTTCAATTGGGAAAATTCAACGAATCTTTGCTGTAGCAGAGGCATTCATATTGCAGAGTGACAGTGCAGCTCGTGATATAAGGTATTACTCGGTTACGTTTACTAGATGTATATTCAGGAGCAATGGCGATGGCAGTGAGCGCTTGCCAAATAAACTGTGCGCCTGCTGAACGATGGCGGGCGCTCTCTGTAAATTCAAACTACAACAAGTACAAAATGGGCGAAATGAGCGAAATGAGGATTTCTTGGCAAAATGGAGTTTTATATTGCCTATATATAAGTTTATGATAAATGCATGAAAATAATTTTTGTCAAATGGCGAACAGTGAAGATCCTTTCAAACTGCATAAATTATTTATGATATGCCCGGTTTTCTCCAATCGCAATGTGTAAAGCCATTGTAGCGCTGAAAAATGGGACGTTTCGCCCTTTAACCCCTACGTAACTGGAATGGATATTTAATATGTTAATTTTGCAATCAATCCAATCATCACAAATGATCTTCAGACTAATCTACATGTGAAAATGGGTTGTTTTTGCTCTCAAAAAATATGAAAAAGACTTGCGAAAAGTGCAGATCCTGATGAGATGGGTCGTCACGAGCCAACACCTTGTTTCTAATGGATGTTCTTTCTAAAAGTCCATGATATGTATATTTCGCAGCAAAATAATAAGTTTTCTTTATTGGCACCCGCATAGCGAAAATGTGCGAACAGAGTCGTCCCAGATCTGCAAGCGCATCGCGCTGTCAGATCAGTCCATACACAATTTGCCATTCAGTCACTGACGTTTTCACGACCGGTGGCCATATAGGAAATGGTAAATAGCATGACAGTGGTCAATTATGTTTTATTATTTGCATAATAGACAAATGCGTGTATGAAATATGAAGCAGATACGTGCAAGGAAACATAAAGTATAAGGTTTAGCCGAGCGTTAAAGTATTGTGACGGAAGGACGGGACGGGCGGACAAGGCTAACACTAAAACAAAAAGTCTCCGATTGCATGTCTGTCTATTTATCATTTAAATATACATGTACTATTTATCATGTTTATATTTTTGCAATGTTGAAAGCATATTTATAAACTGCCCAAAATTGCACAGTAGATAACTATATCTGCAACGAACAGTCTCCGATTGAATGTATGTTTGTTTTTGCTATAACTGAAACTAGAAATGTGGCCTGTCGGCCCACGAATGCCCCCGCTGGGAGCCAACGAAAACAAGACATATTTTAAAACAAACACAGAGGGCCAGAGAAGCATGGATCTGTTGTCACAGCATAATAGCAGACCTTCAGAGCAATGGGTGTGTCAAATATCAAGCAGATCCATGCAAGGAAACAGACATTATAAGACACTTACCCGAGTTTCGAAAATCACCAAGTATGTCACATTGACCCTGGGCTTAGCGGGGTGGGACAATAGTGGATTTGTCATAGGGTGGAAGAGGACCATTAGAGCAGTACGCGTGTGAAATAGCAACCAGATACATGCAAGGAAACAGACAAAATAAGACATTTACCCGAACGTTAAGGTGTCAAACGCACCAAGTATGTGACGACCCTGGGCTTAGAAGGGTCGGGACGGCCATGGATTGTTCACAGGGCAATAGAGTACCATTACAGCAATGCATGTGAGAAATATCAAGCATATCCGCTCAAGAAAACAGAAATTATAAGACATTTACCTGAGCGTTAAGGTTTCAATTGCACCAAGAATGTGACATTGACCCTGGTTCGGGGCCGGGATGATAGGGGACCACAGGGTGGTAGGGGACCATTGGAGTAATGCCTGTGTGAAATGTTAAGCAGATCCGAGCACGAAACTGTAAGCCAATTACCCGAGCGTTAAGGTTTCGAACACACCAAGTCTGTGACCTTGACCATGGACTTCGCGGGGGCGGGACGAATATGGATTTGTCACAGGGCGGTAGAGGACCATTGGAGTACGGCGTGTGTGAAATGTGAAGCAGATCCGAGAGAGGAAATATAAATTATAAGCAAGCCATTTACTCGAGAGTTAAGGTTTCGAACACACCAAGTATGTGACATTGACCCTGGGCTTAGTGGGGGCAGGACAAATGCGGATTTGACACAGGGCGGTAGGGGACCATTGGAGTAATGCGTGTGTGAAATGTGAAGCAGATCCGAGCAAGGAAACAGAAATTATAATTTATTTACTCGAGCGTTAATGTTTCGAACGCACCAAGTATGTGCCCGTGATCCTGGGCTTACCGGGCTGGGACGAATGTGGATTTGTCACAGGGCGGTAGAGGACCATTGGAGCACTGCGTGTGTTAAATGTGAAGCAGATCCGAGCAAGGAAACAGAAAGTATAAGCCATTTAACCGAGCGTTAAGGAATCGAGACGTACGGACGTATTGACGGACGGACGGACGTACGGACGCCGGTAACACTATTTTCCCCTCTCACCATTCGGTGGCGGGGGCATGAATATAGTTCTCTTTTCACACTCACATAGTATGATTGTATTCTAATATTGTATTTGTTGTTATAAATGCTACTTCAGTCACAGGATAGCGAACAGAGTAGGTCCCATCATTGAGTCGTAATGATGTATGTGTAGGGTATGAATACATAACATATATATCAGAATAAAAAAATAATTGCATGTATTTATTAATTCTGTCCAGAAATATATAAAATATTTTATTGTTTACCCTAGTTAAGTACGTTATAGTTCACATATTTAATGTTTAACAAATTATTTTCTCGCTCGCAAGCGCTCGCTACGAAATTAATTTATTAACAATTCAATGTATGAAATATGACTATTACTTAAATTGTCCACGACAACAATTGGACAGGTACATGAGCTTTTTTCAATGGGCAATGCTGTATGTCACAGGCCCGACTCTTTCACATGTGAAGCATTTTGTGTAAGTTATTTTTCACATATTGAATTTTTAATACGTTAATTTCTCGCTCGCTAGCTACGAAATTAATTGATTAAACATTTAATATATGAACTATATATATTACCTATGTTTCTGTTTTGTCCAAGGAAACTTCTGGTGACGCATTTAATTACTAGTATAAATAATTAAAAAATGTCATGCCTCATTTGCATATGAAAATAGTCTGATACCACCGCGAGTCACTATCAGTAAAATAAATATTACTAAATGATTATATTTATATAGCGTGCACTCGTAATGTTTATGCTGCTGTCTTCAACACGATTATACACTTATTTACTTCCTATAAAAGAACATGTTGTATATGTGTGGGCATGTGCCTTTAATGTCAATGTGGATCGCAACTAGTTATGCACATGTAAATGCTTTGATTTAGCGACGGCTCGATGACCTTGCATGTCGGGACCGACTATTTAAGTCCCCATCCGATAGGACTAGAATAGCACGAAGTTATCTTGCCCGAGGACACGCCAAATCGGCCATTCAGAGCAGGTCGAGGTGGGAATCGAACCCTGGGTCTCCCGACGCTGTACCTACTGAGCTAATCCGGCCACTAAAACTAATCTGCCACAGTCCATTCCAGTTATTTAGAGTTGAAAGGGCTTAAGGATATATCAACATGGGCAAGTCACAAAACAAATAATAGTTTCCAGGGTCCTCTCATACATTAATGATATAATTTGATAATATTAAATGAGTGCTGAAAACCGCGTGCAAAAATGCCAAATACTTCCAAAGTTACAAAGTTTTGAAAGTTTTAATCAGCTGAAATATGCGCGTTCCACTATGCACATCAATGATCAATTATTTTTAATTTTATTTTATTAACTCTAATTTATTTTTCCTGATTATTTTACATGGAATTCATAATGTGTTATCAAATAAAAGAAAACAAATGTAAAAAAATATATATTTTTATTTTCATTCATTTTTTTTTAATGTAATTTTTAGAATAGGGTTGGGAAGTATTTGCATAAATTTGCATAAAATTTACAAATACGGAAACTTGCATAACTTTTGATCAGATTAAAATGTTTGGATGGCGTTTTCTGCATGTGCTTTGAATTGCCATTATCTATACGGTTTACCAAACATATTTTGACATTTTTTTTCTATTTACTTCCCCTTTAAGCAACAAAGCGTTTTTCTCGGTCAGGTCAACAGCTGCCACATAAATGCAATGCTAGACTAACGTAGCAGCGTATGTGTCGACATTGTTGCGTTTACCGCTCACACCCTTCATTGTATTACATATATGTATCCTTTTCGTGATATGCGACTGTCATAACCAATACAGTGGAACCTCTCTAAACCGAACACTAAGAAACGAATGTGATCTTACTTATAGGTATCTCATTCTCCGCAATCAACCGCGACCATTTACGCTATCGTTAACAACCAATGATTATGATTATGTAGTCTTGTTTTATCATCTGGTTCAAACTAAAGGTAGTTGAAAATCAACGACGTGCATTGTAACTTAATTGCACAGGTGAATAACTCATAGCAGTGATAGTAATCTGGATACACTTCCCTATTGATGCTTAGGAATGCAAGATGTCAGGCAAATAAAAAAGGCAATGTAAACAAACAAAAACGGTATAAACGCTGAATATTTGAGGAGTGTGTCAGTGGTGTTTTGTTACTATGTATCGTTGGAACCCTATATTCTTAAACCAACCTAGCTGTATAATGTCCACCTACCTAGCTGTATACTGTCCACAAATAGTCATGCTCTCAGAAACAAAAAACTATTCATTCATCATGTTCATAGTTAAAAAACAAGTGATTCTGAAGTGTTACGGAGGTAACACTCTCAAATATAGTCCAATTTCGCAGGCAGGAAACTTGTATTATCCGAGTTTTAAACGCGAATACATATGACAAACGTACATATACATAAATGACTTATTTTGATAGTCCTCTAATGCTTCAATGTGGATATACAATTTATGTGTGGCTGTGACTGGAAATAATGGGGTTTATGGGATTTGTGACCAGTGTTGCTCCTGACCAGATATCAGACGATCTGCACTGCTTGTTAGAAGCATGACGGGTGTTTAATTGATGACATATGAACAGTGCAGATCCCGATCAGATTGTGCGGATGCACAGACTGATATGGATCTACACTGGTCGTAATGCGCATGAGACCCATTTCTCGAGTCACAGCCACATATCATCATGATGGTATTCTGCAACTTGAATATGTGGAATGTCACTATTGTGGAGCAAATACATTTGTTGTACTTAATCGTCCGCGCTAATCTTGCCAATATTTGAATTTAATGTTTATACTTGAATATTGTGCTTGAAAATCAAGCAGCTTGACTGACTGAGACTGAGCTGTAGCACAGCAAATCAATCTGCTTGATTGCAATTAGATATGGTCAATACATGTCTAAAAACATTGACATATTGTCAGGATTAACGCAGGCCATAGTGTAGAGACATATCGCCCAATAACATATCGGTTGTTTGAAACGCACCTATATTTCTTCTTAAATGCACTGTCAACTGTGGCTGTGACTGGAGAAATGGGTTTTGTGGTGACCAGTGTATATCCAGATCAGCATGTGAATCCGCACAGTCTGATCAGGATCTACACTGTTCACTATTCCATCAAAGAAACACATTTCATGCTTCTAACAAGCAAGACAGATCGTGATGATGCAACCGAAATGTACTGTTTGAGCAGGGGCTACACTTGTCAAAAATCCCATAAGCCCCATTTATCCAGTCCCAGCCACAAATGATGTATCAACTATTTAAATAAATTGCGTGTTTTTTCTCTTCATACACTGCAAGTGACCTACATGTATATCAACCAATCGCATAATTTTATTTGATCGAATTACAAACGGTTAGGGCAATGTTCAAGGATATACTATCAGAGACACGGAGATAAACATGGCAATTCACGAATGAGTAGTGAATGTTTTTGTGTTGTTTTGTTTGTTGTGCAATGATCTTGTGAAATAATCTTCCAATACGACGATTAGAAAAGGTTTCCATTAAAGAAAATAGTTTATGTAATATCAAAATAATATAAATTAAATTAGTAGCCATCGATTTCAGAAAAAAAACTAGTGTTTACAATGCGAGTTATTTTTCAATATTGTAATAATTAACGCTGAAATACAGCATAGGACCGGAGTTCTCACGCTACTAGTATTTTATTTAATGCTTTATTTAAATGTTGCGCCATGCAAAGTACAGTGAATCCTCTCTAAACCGGACACCCTAGGAGGTCCCCAGGGTGTCCGGTTTAGTGATGTTTCGCTGTCAATCAGGAATTTGATAATTCTGAGCCATAGTTGTCTGCTATACGATCACGACCAGACATTATCACGTGAGATAAATAACCAAGCAACTCCTCAAAAGTTAGATCACATGTGTTTTCTTAGTGTCCGGTTTAGAGAGGTTCCAATGTACAGAATCTTGAAGGTCAACAAACAGTTTGCAAACGTGGCTATAGGGATTTGATTGGCTAATAAGTATATACGAAACGCGCAATTGGGCCACGTGTGGGACACGTTTGGATCACGTTCAAGTCTTGATTCCAATGGGAACACAAACTCAAACGTTATACAGTCAAACCTCTCTAATCCGGACACGCTGGGAGGTTCCCATGGTGTCCTGCTTCAAGATGTTTCACTATAAATCAGGCAATTGATCATTCTGAGCCATAGCAGTGTGCTATATGATCACGAACAGACAGTATCACCTGTGATCAATTACCAAGAAGCTCATACAAAATAAGATGTGTTTTATTTGTGTTCGGTTTATGGCGGTTCCACTGTAGTACATGCCTATGCTGATACATGTACCATCCAGGGAATAATAATTTAAAAAAACTGAAATGTGGCTGTGACTGGAGAAATGGAGCTTATGAGATTTGTGACCAGTGTAGTACCTGATCAAATAGTCAGACTCCTGTAGTCCTTGTTTGAAGGCTGACATGTGTTTCATTTATTGAATGTGCGGATGCCCAGGCTGATCTGGATCTACACTGATCGCGAAACCGTAAGCGCCATTTATCCAGTCACAATCACAAATAAGTTGAGCTAAATTCCAAATGTTGTTAAGATGACCTCCTGACGTGACATTCAGATAATTACGGGCGGTAACACAACCTGTTCAATTAGTCGAGTAGGCACTCCTATGTGTTCCACAGTGGACGTAGACATTATGTTTCGTATAAACTTGTATTGTTGTTTCATCTTTATATGGCTCCCTAGAACAAATTTAGCTTTGTTGCCCAAATGGCAACTTTGGGCAACTATTGCAATTTGCATAAATCCAAGATGGTCGCCAGTCGCCATTTTCAAAATTGTAATACAAAACTAATTGTCATATTATGATGTATACTACCATTTGTTATTTCTTTTGGGGTGTCTAGAATCGTTTTACGATGTTATTTTTAGTATTAAGGCTAATGGAATGTTTGTTCTCATTTTTTTACATCCAAGATGGCGCCCAAAATTCTATTTTTGTCGCTATTTTAACAACAAAACTGAATTAAATACTAGAAATAAGCGAGAATGAATAGTCGCACAACATTGTGGACACTTGAGATATGATTTGATAATTATTCTTGTAAATTCACGACACTGCTGTGCTGATGCTCATAATAGGGTACGGGTACGTGTAATGAAAGTATGCATGTCAGTTGCTGAAATTTAGGAACCATGCCTGGCTGCGAACGGTATAAAAATGCAACCAAGTTACATTTGTTATTTGTGAGTTGTTGTACACCGTCAATGTAATTTACTTAAACAAAAAACACAATCGATAAACAAAGTGCGGTTTCAATGAACCTGTTTATTGGTTTCAACCACTGCGCCAGTACTTTCTCAGTCCACGATACAACCAAATTCCAGAGACATCCAGCAGGCATCATTGATGCTGGCAGCAGTCAGTCCTGTATCGGTAGTGTTATGATCCCTCGTCTTATATCCAAGCAGACTAAAACTGCGAGGAATACTCTATTAATTCCTCTTTTACACTATGCTGGTCGTAAAAAGAGCATCCACTGATGTGGCCACTATCAAAGCCAGCGGGAATAGCTACACTGAGGTAGCTGCCCGCCAGGCCAGTCTAACAGCTGTCACGGAAAATGATGTCACGTGGCTTAGCTGTCTCAGTCTGGGTCCAGACTAGCAAACTAGCCAGAGGTAGCGGTGTACTCAAAGGTGCGAGTTCCTACATGTTTGAGCCGATGATTGATGCCCCACCCTCTCACCCAGATACCATTCTCACAACACCTGTTGTCTATAATTTAAAGGCATGAAAAGGGGGAGATGTGCGTTTTCGTGATGAAAGCAAGAAACTTTGCATACAACCATTCTGAAGTATTCTGAATCCAAAAAAAAAGGAGACAGTCTCTATTTTGCCTAGAACATGCTGAAAATGAGGCCCCAAAAGGGGCCCTAGTTTTTTTATTGAAAAAATCACATTACCAGGTAATGTGTTATATAATATAATAAAAACATGTGATTCTAGTATGATTCTTGTACAGTTTGTTTGCTCACTGCATACTTAATATTATTGTTAATGGTTTGCTAAAATAAGAGGGGTTTTATTACCAAAATATTGCTATTTTTTAAAAACAATAGTTGTTTAAGTTAGTAAGATAACGCATGAAATGAGACGATAAGTGAGTTTTGTGATATCCACTCATTGCGTAGAACCATTTTGATGTATGCTTAATCCAAAGAAAAGGACGCACTCTCTATCTCGCATATAACATGCCAAAAAGCGAGGCCCCAAAAGGAGGAGACGAATTTAGAAAATTGTAAAATAAGACTTGATGTGTACATTTACAATATTTCAGAAGTGATACTGTTTATGGTTTAGTATTGAAATTGTGTCTATTTTTAAAAAAAACATATTTCTTTCATTTTCATCAAAATGTTTGGTGAAAAGAGGCCCATAAAGGGTTATTTAGAAAAAAGTAGTAAAGTATACTCGGATATACAGTATATGTATTGGACATAATTATATATTCAACATTATATCACTAAACTTATTAATTTATTAGGTTCATCCTAGTTCATCACATTTTCTATATTTTAAATTTTGCCATACATACAATGTGAGACCCCTTAAGGTAACGATGTGAATTACATATGTGGAGAAACCTAATAGGCCTTATATAGTATCTGAATAAATTAGAATATTAATTCTAACGTTATCCGGCTACGTAATGCAAAATAAACATACTGGTGCCGAATTATGCTGAAGAGCTACTGCTTGAGTGCAGCCAATGGCATGCACATATACATGTACCGGTTCCATGTGATTAGCATGTTCATGGTTATTTCCCCTATTTTATATTTTGGCTTAAAAAATGCTATTTTTTGTTATAAAACCCCATTTGGGGGCCTCTTTTTTGTCATAAAATGCAATTAACACACATGCAGAGAATCAGAAAATGCAAATACTATTGTATTAATACAAGAATGACATGACGTTTCACATCCTACAAACAAAAGCTATTTTTTCTAAGATATAAGCTAAATAATACAATTTTCAGTAATAAAACCCCTTTTGGGGCCTCTTGGGGCCTCTTTTTTAACCAATAATGAAAAATAATAAAAGCTATGCCTTCAAACTACAAACAAAACATGATGCACATTAGAATCACATGTATTTGTTCAATTATATAACGCATTACCTGGTAATGTGAATATTTCAGTAACAATTTCAGGGGCTCATTTGGGGCCTCATTTTCAGTATGTTCTAGGCAAAATCGAGACTGTCTCCTTTTTTTTTGGATTCAGCATATTTCAAAATGGTTATATACAAAGTTTGTTGCTTTCATCACAAAAATGCACATCTTTTACCTCTAAATTATAGACTACTGCTTACATGCAACAGTCACTGGTGGATATGGGGATGAAACGCGTTCATCTGAGCATGGACATGGAGCTATTTTCTGCGACCAAGCAAATATGCTGGTATCAGCCAATGCAGTTCCGGAATGTAGTCCTTCATCCCGGAGGAATGCATATTATACAGTCATTCAACAGCTGTATTGCAAAATTAATGAAGGGCTCAGCTATTGAAACGTATATTGCTGCCGCATACCGTGGCCTGACAAGTATATAACGTAAGTCCTGGGTGAAGCACATGAGGGCATTCCGGAACCCAACAGCGGCTCTATTGAGGCGGTTTATATATACAGGCCCAAAGCCATTGGAGCAGATAGATCAGTATCTGGAAACTGCTCGCCTCCACCTGACTGTTACTCACTGGGTAGATAGCTTCCTTCTCCCGACACTCATTGTCCACCAATTTGAGTGTACAGTGAGAGAAGCAGATACATATTTCACGGAACGCAAGCTGACAGACATTTTACTCGCTGGACAAGCACAATATGCACGATATCTTACCCAATTCCTTCTGGAGATGCGTTCATTTGATACTGAAACGGAGTCTCAGCTGACCAATTTGGAGAACAGACCGCTATCAAGATAGGAAAAGGGTCTCTCAAGGGCATGCCTTTATCTCCTGAACTTGTTAGCGAGTGGGTCGACGACTTCCCCATTATCCTACATGTGTCTGACAATGTTGACTGTATATATATATAGTATGCTAACTCATGAGATCAGTCCACACAGAAACAGTACAAGGAGGAGATGAAGCATCGCCGTATATTGGATGTAAATGATGGGGCTTTTGTTGAAGCAGAGGTGGAGAAATATCCTCATCCACTGAAAGTCCACCGTCTGTAGATATTGGATCAGCATTGGACAGCAAATACACCAGCAGTCTCCCATGCGGATTATATGACCCTATTAGACAAGAGCAAACAAATAGTGCCAGTCATCGACATTGAAACCATTTTTCTACGTCTTCTGTTGATTGTTCAACGGAGGAGGCAGCTGGAACTTGGGCCACTGGTCCACTATGAACTTTGTGCTGTACCACCATTGCATATCGACGAGAAGCACCACAAAGACAATAAATCGGCGCTAACAAAGCGTCTCGGTGTTGTTGTTGTTGTTGTGGCCTCATGGCGGTAGACCTTCATATCTGATTCCATAAGGTGTCGTTGACAAGGATCAAGAAATATCTGCCAAAATCATTAGAGAATGTGGCGAGCTGGTGAATAACTAATCAACTACGATCTCTCTATCACCAGTCCTCTGACCGAAAGAGATTTTCAAGAACAATAATAACAAGAAGGGACTTGTGAGTGTTGTGTCCAAGTTCTCCATAGGAGAGTAGATAACCATAGAGAATCTGGACGACGGTGTGTTTAGCCATGATGTGGCAGACATCACCATGATATATTAGGTCCTTGAAGATGCAAACTATGGCAAGAACGTTATCCGCATACTTAGCGTTGACACAGGTGTGTTTGTCCTACTTGTTTATTGGGTTTATCGAGAGAAGCTACAATGCATGGTGCAGATGGAGAGATGGGACGGGACAGTGTTAGATATTAATGCCACTTTTACTGAGCTAGGTCCCAAATGTTTGGAATTACTGGGCATGCAAGCCATCAGTGAGTGCGACACTCCATCATACCCATATGACAAAGGCAAGTCTAAAGCACTGAATACGTTGCTTAGTGCAGACTTTTTAGACTTGGTTGATGTGTTAGGCGATCGAAGTTGGTGCCACCACTTACGATCTGATGGAGACGGCAACGGTTTTCCTCATAGCTCTGTTTGGTTTGCCACCGGGAACTTCAATAGAAGCTGCCTGCACCAAAAAATTTGCCAGAAAGAAGAAAAGTTATAAAATGAAGGTGCTGCCTCCAAACATCCGACAATCTGCTCATGCACATGCGACGTGCCCATCTTCAGGTAATGTCGTGGAAAGCGGCAATCCAACAAGACCCATCAAACGAGTCGAATGACATCACCCACTTGGGAGATGCGTGGCGGGGTTCCAGTTCCTGTCACTCATCAAGGTGAACATACTCCACCACAGTTGAATCATGTATTTAATTGTCAGTGCAAAGCACATGGAACGATGTGCATGACTTCTGGGTCTTATAAAGAAGATAGTTCATGCACATTATACAGCAACTGTTCTGGCGAGGATGGTTGCTGCAATCCGCATACTAAGAGGGAAGCTGAAATTGGAGGCAGTTGATACGACAGGGGATGTTGAGGAAGTTGTTGAGGCAGATGATGTTGAAGACTGTATTCAGGAGAATGGTGACATTTGTAATGGCCATATTGTTTCAGAAAACGGCTCTACGTGCACGAAAACCTATATAAAGACATATTATACATCATTGTATGACAAGTAGGTAAAAAGTTAGATTTTCAAAATGGCGACTGGCGGCCATCTTGGATTTATGCAAATTACGAGATTTGCCCAAGGTTTCCGCTTGGGCAACAAAGCTAAATTTGCTGTATATATCTGTCGGAGTATGAATCAAGAAAAAATGTTTATAGGAAACACAATGTCTAGGTTCACAAAATGACTACTCGACTAAATCATGTTTAACTGCAAATGTTTAATTTACAGGAATTCGTGCCAATTGTATAACACGCGGAGGAATACAAATGTTGTTTGGTTGGCTGTCACGTTTTTAGTTCCAACGGTTCATTGCACGATTAAATCCAAAGCACACAATCTTCCGGGTCAGATTACACTACCAGCTGCGCAAATCTTGCGAATGTGTTTCTTTCATCATTTCAAAATACTTGAATATCGTGCTTGAAATCTAGCAGCTTGACTGTCCGAAGAGCAAGTCATGATATATCGTTAGTTCACGCACCCACGCTCCAGGCACGCACGCTCCAGGCACACACGCATTGTGTTTTTCTCATTAGAAAGTTTTGGATCGATACAACAGTCCGGAGTTTATTAGTTAATTAAATCTTATCAAGCGTCATAAGGTGGCTGCTCGCGTCCAATAATGATAAGTTATAGTTCGCCCTACTTTCTATGCCAATCGCTGGGAAGCATTATGCTACAATTATTTCACATATTGTAACTTTAAATTTTTAACCCCAACAAGTTTTATATATTACCAGATTTAATGATGAACTTTTCGACAAGAAATGGAAAATAAATACGCGGATGGAGTATTGCATTGTACGCTTGGCTGAACTATAAATATGTTCTTGTTTTACACTCTCTATAAGAATGAATTTGAAAATTAGACCGCTGCAGAAAACGCATTACTGTCTGTTTGGTACAAGCTGCCCAAATGTTACGGCTATATATTCAATGCAAAAACAATGTTGTTTTCTATAATATTAAATTGTATCAACATTTGGTCAAATATTGATTATATTAGTACGAAAAATTGATTTGTCTATGGGAATTTAACATGGGAGAAAAGAAGGCAGAGGAGCTGTGGAAATTGACTCCGAAACCTGGCTAGATAGCTGGGAAATTATCTAAAAAAAAAAAACAGAACATAAATTTTGAAAATTTAAGAACGAGCCTAGTAGGGCTCGTTCTTAAATTTTCAATATTATCGAAATAATTATCGTTTTTGCCTTGTTTGTATGGCTGTAAAATTTAGTCAGGTTTCGTGAAACGGACAGTACAATGTAGGTGACCATCACAACTACGATGTAGAATGCTACATGTATGCTTATTCAACAAAAATAGTCTAACACACAAATGCATAACACATTTGGTTACGATCAGCCAAACATAACTCTAGTCATAGAGCGGACAAGCTCAACGAATGCGAACATGACATGTAGCATGACATGTTGTGAAAAGGAGTTGATATACTATATGATTTCTACTAGCGCTGATCCAGATCATTCTACATGTCTAAGCAATCTGATCTGGGACTACATCATTTGCCAGATTAGTTTTTTCAAACTTAGTAATGTTATTACAATCAGTGTAGACTCAGATCAGACTGCACTCAATGTTTGTGCTATTCAGTAAGGAATAAACGCTGAAATACAGCAGAGGACCGGATTTACAAAGGGAAATAACTAGTTACAATCCCTCCGTTACAACTGATATTTCTGTATTGATATTGCGAAATGGTCAGAGGTTAGAAAAAAGGCATACATTTGTTCATTATAATTATGTTAACAGTTTGCCATTGCATTGTAATATATGTATCAGCAGTGGTTGTTCTACAACAGACTTTGTAGACTTTCAGAATGTAATACAATAACGCCTTGAACTAATTAAAGATTTGTCAGGTAAGGTTGTAATTAGAAACCGTGAGTATAGATACGTTTTTTGAAAATCGTATTGGTCTCGAAGGTAATTTGCGTAACATTCAAAAGTAGAGATGAAACATGTGTTTTTCTTTATTTGTCGTTATTGCATAAACTATGAGCTCGCAGTGTAACAACACAGTGTAATAAAACTCATAATACATTAGTGTAATACATATGTAAACTAGCTCGTTACATAAAGCAGGTTTGTTGACCAATACAGGATCAATGTATGATGATGTACTTATGCAATAAATGGAATCTAACATTTGTGATGATTTCATATGATATTTATTAAACTCGTTGAATGATTTCATAGGAAACTCGGCACAGCTAGTTTCTTATGGAATCAGTAAGCTCGCGTAATAAATATCATGTTAAATCATCACTCATGGAAGATCCTCTATATACTATTACAGAAACCGACAGATAATGGTATTTAAAACAAAATATTTACATACATGCATAATGGAAACGCCCAGTCGATGTATTGCGTTTGTCGTTGTCAATAAAGTCACGCTATTGACCGGCAAAATGGCTGTTCTATGAATTGCGACAAAAATGATGTAAAACGATAAGATACCTAATTTTAAACCTGCATTTGGTTATTTCCAATTTTGAACATGCAATGTAAATATAGGTAATATAACAATGTGTTGAACAGTTGTGTTGACTGTTGACTAAGATCCTCTATATATTATTACAGAAACCGACAGATAATGATATTTAAAATAGAATATTTACATACATGCATAATGGAAACGCCCAGTCAACGTATTGTGTTTATGTCCCAGTACATTACATAAGCCCCATGTGACTCCACGCAATTTAAACAGACCAAATGTTTTTCTTATTACAATAAACGTAACAACCCATGGTTTTATTCCTTAATGAGGGATGGTAACTAGTTATTTGCCTTTGCAAATCTATGTATAGAGATCCGGTCCTTTGCTATATTTCACGGCTCTTTTCTTACTGAAAAGCACAAAATGATTTTTCCGAACACAGTAGATCCAGATCAGACGGTTCAGTATGGTCTGAGTCTACACGGATTGCAATAACATTAATAAGTGTGAAAATATGATTCTGGCAAATAATGTAGTCCCAGATCAGATTTCGTACATATGTAGGATGATTTGGACGATCACAAGACGAAATCACTATATTGACTGCCAACAATGCTACAATCGCTCTTTTTACAAGCAATAACGCCATACATTACACAATTTGGACCGGATTTCTATAAATAAAATAAATGGGAGATAACTAGCTACGATCCCTCATTAAAACAAAACATCGACAATCCTACACGATTCTTCCACCTCGGTGAAAAGCTATACAGCTTTAGATGCATGTTCTTGTACAATTTATGCAAATTGTGTTCCTAATTAAAACAGATATCTTCTGAAAAACTACATCGAACAAAATGTTGGGTCGTAGCTAGTTATTTCCCTTTGTAAATCTATTTATAGATAGCTGGTCCTTTGGTTTATGTTGGCTTTTATTTCTTACTGAATAACGTGCAAACTGTGTTAACCCAGATCAGACTGCACTGGGTCTACACTGATTGCAATACAATTAATAAGTGTGACCATATGAATCGTGCGATTAAAATGTTCGTAAGTGCAAACTTATGATAGTCTGTATAGGTACATACCCATTCAGTAGACACAAACTGTTCTTTATATCAGAGACATCATCTGTGTCATTTTCTGGTAAAATAAACATTAATTCACCATTTCCCTACGTACGGATTGGCATTATTACACATTTTATATCGGACCTAAATTTCCACACTGATATCAGGGGCGATAACCGTGTTTCCTTAAAATGTTAACGGACATTACTATTATTCTTTGTATTTATCTTTTGATGTGCAATGATCATACTTTATAGCCTGTCGAAAAAAAAATCAGGTGACGCATTTAATTAATATATATTTTTAAAAAATATGATGCCATATGAAAATAGCCTGATACAACCACGCGTCACTATCAGTAAAATAAACATCACTAAATGATTATATCTGTATAGCGGGCACTCGTAATGTTTAGAACTGGTGAAAGAATGACACAATTATACATCTTATTTAATTCCTATAAATATCATGTTGTGCCTACTTAGTACCTGTAAGGAAATCCACGATCTACAAGAAGGTAACATGTCAGTGACCACGATTCTACAAGGAAAGTAACAATGTCAGGTGATCACATTTATATAATTAGATGTATTCCTACGCGCCGTTTCACACTGAAAGTTATGTCAAGTCATGCCATAGAGATTGTTCGGACAACCAGAAACGTCAGTATTCGGCTATTCTCCAAAATTCTGGAGATAATCAAGAAGACGATAGCCCTCCCAACACTGTATCCACGGTTATGTGGTGCCCCGTCACAACACTGGCTACTTGAAGTACTTCCACAATCACCAGCAAAAAATCACATCCTTGTACAGCCTACGACCCCAGCCGTTTACATCCATCGTATATAATTTCCTAAATTGCACTGTCAATATACACAACCATAACTATTAAAATCATTAACTGATCCACTTGTAAAACTGTCAAATGTCAAGTTCGACCAGCAAGCATCATCGATGTCGACCATTTTTGTCTAACTTTAAATGGGAATTCCCAGCAATGTAGGTCATTGGACAGTTATTCTAATATTCAAGGTAGTGTTGAACGATAGATACAATAATCATTGGTGGATGATAAAGAATATATAGAAGAAATAAAAGTTTGTAAACTGTAACACAATTCTTCATTAGTGTACGTAAATACTATTTGTTTTGCACTATTTCTTTTCGTGTATTATCATGTTTAAATGACAGTTGTCACGATTGCAGACAATGTGTTAATCGGCCAATATAGTGAGGGCTGTAATGGGGATGCCCATATGAGTTGGTGTTTGGTTCAGAAATCCGGAAAATGAGTCAGAAATTATGGTCGTACATTAGAAGAGAGATAACAGTATTGAAATTTGTAATTTGGTGAGATACTCTGTGTGCTTAGGGTTGGGAACTTCGATTTACATCTCTGCCTGTGGCGTCGTCGTAAATCGAAGTTTCCAACCGTATATCTACCGAGTATCTCCCCAAATTACAAATTTCAATACAGTTATCTCCTAAGTAATGGTTTCTTTACACAACGAATCATGCGATATCTGTTTTATTACAGGCAATTATGCAATAAAATATACAAGTTGGACCGGATTTATATAAATAAACTTAAAGGGAAATCACTAGCTACGATCCCCCATTGGTCCTGTTATTAGAAAAATGTATACTATTAGAAAACACGTATAATGTTTGTTTGTTTGTTTGTTTATTTGTGTATTGGTGTTTAACGGCCTATCAACAGCTAAGTTCATTTAAGGCCGGGCAAACGGGTTCAATCCCGTTTTAACCTGCTGCATTGGGGGAGGGGGGATACAACAATCAGAACGGAATATTTACATCGAGTTACATCGGGAAAAAATATATTCAGCCCTGAAATTAGAATAACCTGATCGCGTGCCAGGTACATACCACACCAAAGTCACTTGGCCCCTTCCTCTAAAATAGGATTACGAATAATCGTAATACTCACATAAGGGGTATAACCAGATTCAAGTGTCACATACAAAATACGTATGTGAGAGCCAAACCAGGTCTCCAGTCGGAATTCCGGTGAGAATCAACCCCGATCGTTAAATTACCCATCGCATGCTCCCACCTGCCACCCATGAAAACAGGCATGCACAACTTTAAATAAATACATTATAACTGTGATAAACTGCATGGGGTCATACATGTAGATGGGTTTTTCTTAATTAAATATATAAACTATTCCTATAACGCAAATACAATAGTTTCTAGTTTTCATTTTAACACCGTTGTATAATAATTAAATTTTGATATAATTTAATCTTATCGCAAACAAACTGTTTGCATTGCTAATATAACCGTAAATTGTTGGAAGGTGTCGTGACACGGACGGTACTTTCTTATCGTTACAAGCTGTACAGAAACTGTCGGCAATAGATCAAGGATTTCCACATTACATTGTTTCTAGCTGTCATTAAGTGCTCGTTGCACGTTTGATATATATCATGTTGAATAAACACAGTCGCGATTGTGTTTGTGTTTCCATTGTCAAAAGTGAACATGGTCCAAATGTGGGGCAATTTTGGTTCAAATCAAACGTAGCGATGATAGAACAGGAAAACACACAGAAACCACAAACACTGGATTTCCGGCAAACGAAGCGCAAACGTGAACCACACGTGGGACAAACCAACACGTCATGATTACTTACCCTATTCATGTTTGCGGAAAATCCTAAATATTTTCCTTCCATGCGCTCAGAGTATATGTCGAAACGGTTCAAATGAGTGGTCACAAATATATACTTTCATTGAGAAATAGCAAAAAGAAGGTGCTTTACACGATGTCATGAAACGCCGCTATTACTAATCACTCATCTACCACTGGTGTTTAGTTAGTTTCATTCTTATTAAACTCGTTGAATAATTAAGAAACAAGGCTATTCCTCGGTTCTTGTGATATTAGCAAATTCCTAGATCATAAACATCATACGAAATCCTGAGAATATAACATCCTCTGCATATATCTAGCCGAAACTAAAATACCACTTACCAGCTCCACCTATGCTGAAAGC
Source organism: Conchocele bisecta (assembly GCA_029237695.1). Classification (NCBI taxonomy): domain Eukaryota; kingdom Metazoa; phylum Mollusca; class Bivalvia; order Lucinida; family Thyasiridae; genus Conchocele; species Conchocele bisecta. The sequence goes on along the minus strand of CM055280.1, from coordinate 21,630,157 downwards.
AGCAAGAAGACAAACGATGATGATCTTTTTCATAATATATTCCATTGCTTCGTATAATTATTGGCACTGTGAAATGTGCAAATGTTCACATGCGATCTCGGCGAATGAAATTTTGCGACAATGTTCGGAATTTATAGTATCAATGCCGGATGAAAAATGTGTTCAAGGGACCAATGAGAAACCATGTGAATAGTCTCCAAAGAAAGATACACACTCGACTGATGTATGGTGTGCGATATGCATGACGTATCCATGATGGTTCTTCCAGTACTGTTACTGGTTTGTATTATTTACATTTATGGACAGTTTGGCATTAATCGTATCATTTTTTGTTTGTGTTTCGCTTAAGCCGGTGCTAAGAGACGTTTATGTCATGGACTTTGAAATACAGCACCATCCGAGCACGAATAAATAAGTGGATTCAAACCGTACTTACAGTGCATATTTGGCTGGTAGTCGTGTTCGGCGATTATCAAAGATCGCTTGATTTATGTCTTTGAGGGATGGGCCGTGCCTAGGGGATTTGTCATTGGATTTCGAAACTGGATGTTCGAACTGGAGTTCAATCCTCACAAAAGATGTGAAAACATACTAGCATAGTATTTCCATCCGACTATGCTACTTTAAACTGTGGTCCCGTCTGCATATGACATTAGCGGTTGCTCGTACGTTAAATACTTTCAGTTTCTTTCCCGTGTCTTCTGAAATGTATTGTATACTATTCGCAAGCTATGTATATGTAATTTTGAAATGTCTTAATGGAGGAAATAGAGATTGAATAAATCATGTGGGATCATATTGTATTATACTAGTGTGACGTAATACTTGACGTCACGGATTTGTAGATTTTAGCTTTACCTGTCAAATGCAGATTGAAATGCTAGAAATGTTTGACGTCATCGTTTTGCAGATTTTAATGGTTGTGCTCAGAAAGTGGAATCCCAACCGGAGACCTGGTTTGCTCACGTACGTCTTTGGTATTTTTGTATGCAACATATGAATCTGATTATACCCATTATGTGAGTATTACGATTATTCATAATCCTAATTACTTTTAGGGGAAGGGTTCAAGTGTTTGATGTGATATAGAACTGTCACCAGGTCAGGTTATTCTAATTTCAGGGCTGAATATATATTTACCATGTACATATTCCGTTCTCAATTTGGAGTCTCCCCCAACTCCAATGCAGCAGGTTAAATACGGAGTCGAACCCTTAAATGACCTTAGCTGTTGGACAGGTTGTTAACACAAATAAAACAAATTAAATCTTAATCTATTCAACAAAAGTCATTCGGGAAATGGATCTTGCTGAAACGTGCCGATTCCTGAATCGTGGCGAGGTGATTTATGCAAACTAACAAACGGATTCGCACATATATGCTTACCATAATAATAACATCATTGTGCTAAAACATGCTAAGAGATAATTGCGCTTTGCTGTGTGCTATTATGTAACTTAATATGAACTAATGCAAACACTCTGTTATATTAAACACACATTCGTACCGTCGTTGATCTTATGTAATATGTGTTTTGTCCATCACATAAACAATACTGTCAATAATATTTACTTATACTTTGGAAGGGGACCACTGCATCGTTTCAGTACAGCGAAGATGTGTTGAAGGTTCCCAAACAGCACAAACGAAAACGATTGGAAAGCGCAGAAAACGATAGTTTTCTACAAGGATGTACATAGACACAATTATCGTTTGTTTGTACATAAAGGCGATATTCCCCTTTAAATACCAAGCCTTCAACTATTTAAACTAGTCTTGTTTCTTTTAATGTATCAGGTTGACAGCTCTTTCGTTATTTTCAAATAGAAAATTATGTTTTCGATGGTTTAAACGTGTTACGTATAAATCAACGAATACATCATTTTCTAATTAGTAAAACGAAAACGGTGTCATAACGGTTTGTAAGCGATAGGCAGTTGTTAGTTTATGGAAATAACGAAAATTAACAAATCTGGATTGTTCATCATACATGTATACATCATGTACATGTACACGAACCTAGCTAAAATGTCCAAATGCGTTGTATTGTAAAATCACACAATGACTTAATGTGACATTTAGCTAGTGTATAAGATGTGATATGCACCCGAAATTCCAACAGTGACCTCAGTTTTTTGTTAATATTATATTTTATAACAAAAGTCGTGAGATGGGTATGCGTTTACTATGGCAATTCAACAGTTTCCTTACTTGAAACTTAGCAACGCGATTTACCAACACCTAATCTGATTTTCCAAATAGATAGCTGCTTCGCAGTCCGACGGTCTACCTACTGAGCTAATTCGACCACTATAGAGACATTGTTCAGTATGTTATTGTACATCATTGGGCAATTTCATATCACGTGATAAAAATAGTATACCGTATCGCCCGCTCCACAACGCAGTGGGAATCATGAGAGGGGAATATTACAATATTACAGTTCCTCCTTCTCGAAATTACCCGAAGCGTCATTACGGAAATAGCCGAATTCTGATCGGACTGCTTCAGCTCTCTAACATAGAAACATGTCATATAAATGAAAAGATGGCGGACGATACATATTTCTGAAATAGCGTCTGCATTGGAATCGGAATCGTGTTCATAATTAAATATTCGGAATAATAATTAAAGGGCCTCTGCGATGCAGTTAATAGTTAATATGCACATTATAGTACTTGACAATCACACAAAACTGGTAAAAACGCATGCATTTATTCCATCTCTGTCACAAAGATTAATATGCAGATTTAACATTATGTCAAATTAGCTGTGACGTCACAGTACGTACATTTAAATAATGCAAATTACAATATTTGTTTTTAACATTAAAATAAATATTATTTTGAGTAAAAAATTAATGTATTTGTTTCTTTCAAATTTAATGTGTATTTATGCATACATTATGTATACAATGTGACAGTTGTCGTCGTTTTTCCCTCCACCCGATAGTAATTGGTTCAGTGTACCAGTTTATTAATCAAATCGATCGAGTAAAGCATAGCTCTTTTCTTTCAGTACTCTGTGATACATATTGCACATTGTAAAACTATTAAAACATAACCGGTAATATAGCATGTGCCATCGTAATAAATAAAGTAATGGCTATAAACAATGACGCGGTGTGAATACCTTCTTAAAATGTGTTAATCATGTATGTTAGACAAGTGGCATTATTTATGCCAGTGTTTAACTCCTGATCAAATACAAATACCGATGTAGCCTGATATGTTAGAAGGAGATATCGTAAACCATGCTTGTCTTTTAAAATGCTATGTTGCAATTCATGTATCACTAAATGTGCATGTACATACACAACCGCCTACTCGTGTTGATATTTATCAACTTCTTTAATTCAAAATACTTTAATACTGTGTTTCAAATCGAGCAGATTGATTGACTAAGCCGGAGCTGTAGCTCAGACAATCGAATTGCTTGATTCCGTGATGGCATTGCCAATATATGTTTAGACATATTGATAATCTGGGCCAGATTAATGCCGGCGATACATTCAAAACATTTACCTCTACCACCATGACCACCAATGCTGAGTGCAAGCCATGCTATAATTTGTAAAACAGTTTTAAATCTTCACAACTAAGCAAAGTATTGACTTGACATGTTGTCGTCGTATTCAACTAAGATGGGACTTAAAGGGGCATTTCAGGCTTTTGTTTGTAAACAATACTATAGAATAACAAGAGCTGTAGGAGAACAGCATAGCTCGACTACGAGGGTTGTCGATGTACACATAGCTTGACAAACAAGGTGGCTACGGCCTGCATAAAAACCTTAACCAAGGTTGACTAAAAACCTTAACCAAGGGAAATTGTGTAAGTAATTCAAGGTTAAATGTAGGTCAATGTCAGATAAGGTCAGGTATTTTTGTGTTACACCACAATAAAAAGGGTCAGTATTGATGTACTCACTAGGAGATGAAGTTTTCCTAGTATGGTTGCTGTAGGCCCAGGAGTATTCCATATACAGCTTGACTAAAAAACCTTAACCATGGGGAAATAACTATGATCCCATAAAAGTATCCCAAGGATAAAAGTAGGTCAAGGCCAAATAGTAGGTCAGGGAGATTATTGATTGTAAAAACATCACTATGAGATGAAGTGAAATCCAGTCATGGATGAGTTGTAAGGCCCAGGAGTATTCCATATACAAGCTTGACTATAAACATTGACCAAGTAATTCAAGGTTAATGGTTAAATGTAGGTGAAGGTAAAAAATAGGTCAGGGGTTATAGATGTACATCCCTATGGGAAAAAGTTATCCAAGTATGGTGTCTGTATGCACAATAGTATTCCATCTACAAGCTTGACTAAAACCTTAACCAAAGGGAATTAACTAAGTAATTCAAGGTTAAATGTAGGTCAATGTCAAATATAGGTCAGGGGTTGTTGATGTACATCACTAGGACATGAAGTTGTCCAGGTATGGTTGGTGTAGGGCCAGGAGTATTCCATCTACAAGGCTTGACTAAAAACTTTAACCAAGGAGAAATAACTAAGTAATTCAAGAGAAATGTAGGTCAAGGTCAAATATACATCATGGGGTATTGATGTACATCACTATCAGAAAAGGTTGTCCAAGTAGGTTGTGTTTCTGTATGCACACTAGTATTCCATGTACAAGCTGGAGTAAAACCCTTAACCAAGGTTGACTAGACCCTTAACCAAAAATAAACCAAAGGGAATTAACTAAGTAATTCAAGGTTAAATGTAGGTAAATGTCAAATATAGGTCAGGGTTGTTGATGTACATCACTAGGAGATGAAGTTGTCCAAGTATGGTTGGTGTAGGGCCAGAATATTACATCTACAAGCTTGACTAAAAGCCTTAACCAAGATAATTAAGTAAGTAATTCAAGAGGAAAATGTAGGTCAAGTCAAATATAGATCAGGGTTATTGATGTACATCACTAGGAGATGATTGTCCAAGTATGGTGGGTGTAGGGCCAGTAGTATTACATATACAAGCTGGACTAAAAACCTTAACCAATGGGGAATTAAGTAAGTAATTCAAGAGGTAATGTAGGTCAAGGTCAAATATAGATCAGGGGTTATTGACGTACATCCCTATGAGAAAAGGTTGTCCAAGTATGGTGTCTGTATGCACAATAGGATTCCATGTACAAGCTTGACTAAAAACCTTAACCAAGGTTGACTAAAAACCTTAACCAAGGGGAATTAACTAAGTAATTCAAGAGGAAATGTAGGTCAATGTCAAATATAGATCAGGGGTTATTGATGTACAACAGTATGTGATGAAGTTGTCCAAGTATGGTGGGTGTAGGGCCAGTAGTATTCTATATACAAGCTTGACTAAAAACCTTAACCAAGGGGAATTAAGTAAGTAATTCAAGAGCAAATGTAGGTCAAAGTCAAATATAGATCACTAATATAGATGACTAAAAACATTAACCAAGGGGAATTATTAACTAAGTATTTCAAGAGGAAATGTAGGTGAAGGTCAAATATAGATCAGGGGTTATTGATGTACATCACTAGGAGATGAAGTTGTCCAAGTATGGTGGGTGTAGGGCCAGTAGTATTCCATATACAAGGTTGACTAAAAAGCTTAATCAAGGCGTGACGGTGACGGTGACGGTGACGCCGACGCCAGACGCCGACGCCGACGCCGACGCCGCCGACGCCGACGCCGACGCCGACGCCGGTTTGACAACATAAGCTCTAACTACTCTTCGAATAGTCGAGTTAAAAATGTGTTCATGATGGCCGTGTGTAAATTGGTTTAATTGTTTAATCGAAGACATATGACGATACTAGGACTGCTGGCTTGTTTTCACTCATATAGCAGCAGCCCTAGTATCGTCATATGTCTTCAATTAAACCACATTACGTACGGCCATAATAAAATCACGTTTTAATATTTTATTATTTTCTTCCCAAAAAATCTTCATATGTCCCTTTAAAGGAACGGTATTTTTGTTCAGACCACGTTTCCGCTTCAATGGCTACTACCTAACTGCTCTTTTTCAACCTTAAGGGGCACAATTTTAATGGCATCTGAACAAATTCTATGAAGCAAATATTATTTTAAAATAATTGTATTTGCTTGAAAATATAATATGGTGGGAATTATAAGAAATAAACGTCATTTTTTAGAATTGATCGTGTGTTGTTCCACACTAGTCTACCGGCTGATGGTTTTCAGTGTATACACCGATACAGCTTAAAATATCGTTTATACTTTAACATACATACACCAGCGTCTGCGTTAATCTTGCCCAGATGTCAACGTTTCTGAACAACCATTAATATCAACTCAAGCAGTTTGATTGGCTGTGCCTGAACTGTAGCACAGCTCAGGCTCATCCAATCAAGCTGCTTGCCTTCAAGCTCAATATGTAAGTTTATTGTGATAAAGAAATTGACACACATTGGCAAGGTTAGCGCAGACGCTTGTGTAGATAAATGAATGACAATGTTTCAGTCGTGTGAAATAAAAGTCACTTGTTGTTTAGTCGTATTCATGTTTTCTCGATGTAGATGCACGATATATCGCCTTTTTGGGCCGTATTTGTATGGAACGCCAAATCTACATAACTCAAATAATTATAGCATTAAATATGTAGAGCTAGCTCCAATTCATTTGACGAGCTCTCAAAATCATTTGGGGCTAGCTGTAAATCAATTCGAGATAGCTCTAAAAGCCCGTCTAATTAATATTCTCTCTCACTCATTTAGAGCTAGCTCGAAATGAATCAATTTATTTGGAGCTAGCTCTGAATATTTAATGCTAGCTCTAATTATTTATTTAGAGCTAGCAATAATTATTTGAGTTTAAGTAGATTTGGCGTTCCATATATTTGTCAGGTAAGCCGCGATGAATTGACCGAAGACACGCTGACTGATACAGGAGTGCCGTTAGTTAGTTAATTATCTTATACTTAAGGGTAGGACTTGGCTCGCTGACGTTCCATACCCAGTAAAGTACTGTCGTATCCTGTACTGACAAAATCCGTACATTAATTGGTTGCAAGACGTCACATGACGATACCGAATGACTCCAGTGTAATGACGCAACGCAAACAAGTATTTTCACAGTTTACTATATTTTGCAATTATGTTAACCTGATAACTATATACTCATGCTACATGTCGTATCTTTTAATAGCAAATGTGTCAGACAAGGCTAGCGAACGCTTAGGAATTCTGAGTCTCGTCTCGGAATTCCTCCGCGGATTCTAGCATTGCCTGATACATTGGCTGTAAGTACATATGGGCGGATCCAGGATTTCAGGTTAGGGGTGGGGGCGGGACTTCTTAATTGAAATAGTGGTTATTATATTTTCGAACTAGCACCGTTTGTGCGTCGACCAAGCGGAGCTGGGGAGACTGCTAGGTAATCCAGCGGTGCGGTATGCCCTCCGGAATATGTTTGATATCTACGCCCCGTTTAGCTACATTAGGGCGAATTTTAGAACAACAATATCTTTATTCGCCATTTTAGGGCGCGCGCCGGGTTTTCCACTACGTGAAATCGCCCTTGGTACATGTAAGAAGGTAGAAATTGTAGTGCAAACCTACATGTGTTGTACAATCAACAATAACATATGTTTAAACCACAGGTGACTGAACAAAACTCGCATGTCAGTATCGTTTCTTGTATAAGTGTAAGGTCAGCAATGTAGTAAAACAGATGCATTTTTCAAACCCGGTAAGATGATAAAAATCGGTACCTGTCTAAAACACGTGACGTTGAATATGTGTAAACATACATCATTCAGAGTCACATTCCAGTTTACCGGGTTAAAAGATAAAGTGTGCATGTGATATAGCACTAGTTTTGTCACACCGCCCGCCCCACAAAAAGTCGTCGAAATCAACGGCCCCTGAAAATATTAATAATGTGTACAGAAACGCAGGTATTTCGCGGTATTGTCAGTCTCCGACAGCATTGTCGAGACTATATCCACATCAACTACGTAGATTAATCTATCTACAATGAAATGTGAACCATTCCAACTTCGTTGTGCCTAATAATTGTGAATAAATATGTGAATTAACCTGTAGTTTCTAAAACAATGTGTCCGTTATTGCTACAGCAAAACTCGCGTTACGTGACTTCATTTACAGAAATAGCCAATCGGAACGCGTTTCGCAGTTCTAGGGGACCGTCGATTTCGACGACTTTTTGTGCGGAAGATCATGCAAACAAAACAGTGCTGTGTCACAGAGACCACGTACTGTTTAACCCGCTGAACGGCACTGTGGCACTGAACGATGTCTTTTTCACATCTTTAACATCAATTGTTATGGTAACATAACGATTTCTATCATTTTAACGAGTTCGCAAAGAGCGCGCTTTTCACCGCGTTGCTTACCTTATAATTTATATTAGAAACGTGATAATCAGGTATTTTGTTCTGGTACCTGTGGTTTAAACTACATGTAACATTACACTTGATAGCAAGATACACCGGCATGGTCGTCTATGTGTCCTTGATCTATTGACTATGAGTTGTTTCTCTGTTTCTTTGTTTGTGTTAGCTGCCTAACAACAGCTTTGATTTAATTGGCAAATATGAGCACAAGAAACGCGCGGTGCCAAACGTTTGGACCACGTTCACTTCCAGTTGGAACACACGGAAACGATACTTTACCACACGAATAAATTAACATAAAAACAATCAATATATATAACAAGGCAAGGATAACAGCAAATAAATAGGCTATCTATGAAATACATTACACACACCTGAATGTACAAAGCATGGAGCGACATAACAATCTGTCCACCACTTTAATGAAAATGTAAACAGTAATAATAGTAGGAGAAAATGTGACATTTCACCTATGCCAAGCAGATGTGCGATATCTCATGAAAACTGTGTACAAAATGTACGTCGACAGTACTTGATATGTGCATGATATGTTCAGGCTCAGTCAATCAAGCTGCTTCATTTGAATCATCACACTTTTCAGGTGTATGTATGCATTTTGAAATAAAAACAGACATATATTGGCAGTATTAGCGCAGGCAATAGTGCAGGTTGGAAAAGTGGCGGCCAGATGTCAAGCCCAATGGGTAGTGATAAACAAAAATGCGTCCATATTCCACGGCAACACACGTACACATGAAATACTCGCAGCACATTCATACCAGAGCTTAAACGTACAACGCCATTCCTATATGTAAGTAAACATTGCAAACAAATGTTTGTTGTCATAATTATTACTTTTAAGCACAATTAAGAAGTAGCCTTCTTTGTCATCTTTAAAAGTCGGCCAAAAGTAAACAATTTCCCTATTATATATTAACATGGGAAAAATGAGATTTGAAGAGTGGTGTTGTTTCGAAAAGAAATAGATTTTTTAAAGTGATTCCACTAACTCCGAAATCATGAAAATATTGGTCATACATGTACGAGTTTCCTTTTGCAGAAACAGCAATGACATTTCTCACATGTTACATTTGTCAATGATAGTGAAAGCATATAAGTTTGGAATAGTATAAATATGTGACAAAAACAATTAATTAAAAAAACAAATAGACTTATTCTTAAATGTTCATTGAAAATCAATTCAATATTGTCCATATATCAATAAATGGACAGCTTTAACTGAAACAGACGGCAGGTAATCTTGTGTTGATTCTGGTTGTCAGCATCAGTTTATGATGTACAGAAATGACGTCACAGTTACGTCATATGTTACAGTTCCGAAAATAAGTGAAAACAAATATTAAGTTAGAATGGATGTTTTTTTCATTCTAATATAACACATTACAAAATAAGTTAATGTAAGTCGTTAACTCCATAAATTTACGCATTACACATTTCAATGCGATGTGTTATATGTGCTATAACAGGGAGTTAACATTCATTACATTGTCACTTATATTTGTTTTCACTTACTGATACGATTTGGCGTATTTAATGAAAGCCCATTTTATGAAATAAATATAGGATATTCCATCGTACATTTTGAAAAGCGGGAAATAATACACCAGTGTGCGTCGGCTTCCGCGTAAGCAACGAGTGAGCGTAGCGAACGAGTTGCTTGCACGGAGGCCGACGGACACGAGTGTATTATTTCCGCTATTCACACATGTACGATGGAATATCTTAGCTATTACACTTCCACGGCGGATACATATGTACATTTAGTCTATTTTTGAGAATATAATCATGAATTGTGATGTGCGCATGAATAGTTATACAATGACGTGTGACGTCAAATGTGACGTCATGTAAACTTGTTTAAATCCAAAGTACGCAGCTGTTTCTATGAACCAGATATATTTGAGTGCATGTTTGGAATTTGTTCAATCACATTAACATTCTATATTAGTCGAGACCCTTTCCAAATTTTCAAATAACTTTATTTTGACTGTAAAACAAATTAAACATTTTGCATGGTAGCTTGTGGTTTCCAAGAAAACGGGTGTTCTCTTCACGGTGTATTATTTGTAAGGAGTTGATTACGGGTTTTCTCTCACAGCGAAACCCGTGCAAATAATGTTCAAGAGTGTAATAAAAGGTATTATTATATGACTAAGTATTTCAGTCATTCTGATTGGCCGGAACACGGCCAAATGATTATTTACAAATTTAATGTAGACCTCTGAACGCTTTGTTTACACGAATAAGCACTCTCGGTCCGCGAGACCGGTCTGAGATATGTTTATTCATGTATACAAACATATTGTTCACCTCCTTAGAGCGCATGCGTATTCGTGGTATGGGTCATATAATAAAACAATTATAATATTTTGTGTCGGTGTACATGAGATTTACGGACCTTCGAAAAGTGATGTTCACCGACGCCGAAACCTCCGCCTTCGGCGTCGGTGAACATCACTTTTCTCATAATCGTGCAAGAAAAGCGTTACATTAAGAAGCATACCTACATTTGTTAGTAAGAAGTCATGTGAAATAGATTAATAACTCCATATGATATAATGCTTGGTCAATATGGCTGACCGTTGAATGTACTCATTCTTGGACTTATTATCCACGATTATCCAGTTGAACTGCACCAGACATTGTCGGTGTATATGCGATACTGTATTCCGTGCAAGATTTAAAGACAACTGTGTTACATAGTGTAAGCGCTGTAGTTATTAATTTTAGTCTACACATGCATTTGCGCTTGAAGACACGAACATAATAGAATAGTAAGTGATACAACTGCAAATTATATTTGAAGCTATGTGTCTCATACTGATACATTTTGAATCATCCAAATTACGGTTATATTATTTTTTAAGTATGTGGGCTTTGAAAAGAAAGCAGCTACACAGGAAACATGTATGCAATGTTGAAGCTAGGTGATGCTATGTTTCGATGAGTGAGTAATTATTTTTATCTCTGGTATAATTATAGTCTATATCCTATTGTTTATTATAAAAGAAATTAATTTTTAAATGCAGCATTGAAACATTATCAGTTGTATGTCTAACAACAACAAAAGTGATGTCAATAACGTCGAGGCACGTGTATACAGGTCGGAAAGCATACATTGGATGAATCATTCTTAGATATGACGGTGACACACCGCAACAGTTCCGTGGGAACTGAATATACATCCAAAAACGGTAAATGTATTCGCACGATATCAGTTTCTATGCATGTTCTATTGGTGATAAATAATAAAATGTATATGTGTGACATCTATGGTGGTCATTTTAAAATGTCCAAGTAGCAGTACTCATAATATACCTATTGAATTATTTATTTAAGGAATAGAAGAGTGTCCGTGAAAGATATAACCAAATGATTATCAATACATTTGTTGAACATGCTTCTATGCAATACGGTAAACCGTAGGCATCCATTGAATGCTGTCGGCCATCGTATAAACTATTATTTCACCACAACACACATACATATATAACCAAACATCTCCAATAGGTATGTAAATACATACTAGGGACTATTTGTAAACGATGTACATACAATATATTTGATATTAGCGATACTAGGTAATTATAATGTCAAGTTGGCTATTTTGGGCGGTCATTTTGATTTTGTTTCGCATATAAATATTTATTTATTTACGCATCCAACATGATGCATCGACTTTCAGCAGGTCCACTATGAGGTGGTAACATTACTATTGTGTGTGATTTGGCCATATAATACGGCGAACATTTATATAATAGACGAAAATGTCCAATGTTATTGCTGTTGGCGGCCATTTTGGAAAACTATTTTCCCTGACCTATGTAAATAGAAATTATCACCCCCTCAAGATTTATTTTGTTTGACATAAAGAGCACGTGTGTAACATAATTTCAAATCGAGAGAACATTGTAAGAGTGGATGAAGAGGGAGCGAGTGTGTGTGAAGCCCACTTATGGACTTTTCCAATTTTTCTTATTTTTCATTTTCTGTACGTATGTATGTACAATACTATCTTTGAAGTCGGTAGCTAATTGAACAAGAATTATGAATTGGTCGAATTTATAAAATACATCCACGCCAGTAGCCATCATAGACAACTATGTTACAACAACACGTACTGAAACTTCCAGAAGACTCCGATTCAAAGTACTTACTTTTTTATTTTGTCCTTATTATGTAACGAATTTTGATGATGAAATATGGCGCATCAAACGCATCTTGTTAAGCTGCATTTGGTGGTCTCTGTACTTTGGCCCAAACTTCTGTCGTTTATGCGAAGAATCGATTCCCGTGTCTATCGACGGAAAGTCTGCGCTAATCTCCTTGGACCATCAAATGCAGTTCATGAAGACGCGTTTGCTGCGCCATGTATCGTCAGATGCAGTTATGTCAGCGTCAGATGTGTGTTACTACTTTTAGGTATCGCCATTCTATTTATCTATTTTTAGTATAATTATCTATGGCTGTCAGTCGCCATTTTCGGGGACTGGTTTATTCGCCGGAACCCGTATACTTATTATGTGGTAAAAAAACGGAACATTTATGAACGGTTATAATTCATATTTTATGATAACTATTTTGATGGTGAATGTGCCTTTTTGCTCCAATTTTGTATATAGTATGTATGTATATAGTATGTACATGTATGTCTACGACGGGTGTAATTAATGCACCCCACAGAAGATCAAGATTGTTATAAAGGCTGCAAATGGGGGCATTACCAGTGTAAGGCAGGCACACGTTCCTACTTTTTGTTTCTGGTGATACAGTTTCAGTTATTTCATTACTTTGATTCTTATCTCTGTCATTGTGTAATATGCAGATATTTGATCTCCAAGAACAATATAATGCGAGTTACCATGGCAAAATGTGGTTTAAATTATTGCAGAAAATGTGCTTTTGGAAATTTAAATATACAAACAACGAACAAAAATATGCTAGCGTATTTATAAGCATGTAATAAACACAAGAGCTCCGCGGAGCAAAATGTCCCGCCTGGCGCAGTTTGATAGTATATATGGAGCTTGTAATAACCTTGGGGTTAGTGAGCAACATAGGCTTTCTGTAGAATGATGCGGGATGTTGCTACAAATGCATGTATGGAATATTAAAGCATAAACTGAGCGTTAATTTTTCCAAACACGTAACTTTCTAAGTCAGTGACCTTGACCTTTGGGGTTAGCGGACACCATGGGCTTTCTGTAGAATGACGCGGGATGTTGCTACAAATGCATGTATGGAATATTAAAGCATAAAATGAGCGTTAATTTTTCCAAACACGTAACTTTCTAAGTCAGTGACCTTGACCTTTGGGGTTAGCGGGCACCATGGGCTTTCTGTAGAATGATGGGCTTTCTGTAGAATGATGCGGGATGTTGTTACAAATACATGTATGGAATATTAAAGCATAAACTGAGCGTTAACTTTTCCAAACACGGAAATTTCTAAGTCAGTGACCTTGACATTTGGGGTTAGAGGGCACCATGGGCTTTCTGTAGAATGATGCGGTATGTTGCTACAAATGCATGTATGGACTATTAAAGCATAAACTGAGCGTTAATTGTTCCAAACACGTAAATTTCAAAGTCAGTGACCTTGACCTTTGGGGTTAGCGGGCACCATGGGCTTTCTGTAGAATGATGCGGGATGTTGCTACAAATGCATGTATGGAATATTAAAGCATAAACTGAGCGTTAACTTTTCCAAACACGGACATTTCTAGGTCAGCGACCTTGACATTTGGGGTTTCCGGGCAACATGGGCTTTCTGTAGAATGATGCAGGTTGTTGTTACAAATGCATGTATGGACTATTAAAGCATAAACTGAGCATTAACTTTTCTAAACACGGAAATTTCTAAGTCAGTGACCTTGACCTTTGGGGTTAGCGGGAAACATGGGCTTTCTGTAGAATGATGCGGGATGTTGTTACAAATGCATGTATGGAATATCAAAGCATAAACTGAGCGTTAACTTTTCCAAACACGGAAATTTGTAAGTCAGTGACCTTGACCTTTGGGGTTAGCGGGCAACATGGGCTTTCTGTAGAATGACACGGGATGTTGTTACAAATGCATGTATGGAATATCAAAGCATAAACTGAGCATTAACTTTTCCAACACGGAAATTTCTAAGTCAGTGACCTTGACCTTTGGGGTTAGCGGGCACCATGGGCTTTCTGTAGAATGATGCAGGATGTTGTTACAAATGTATGTAAGGAATATTAAAGCATAAACTGAGCATTAACTTTTCCAAACACGGAAATTTCTAAGTCAGCGACCTTGACCTTTGCATGTATGGAATATTAAAGCATTCCATTGCGGGAAACAGAAGTTACAATGAATTAACCTGAGCGTTAAGTTTTAGAAACAGAGCGAAACGCAAAAACTTAACGTTGAATGCATGTGAAAAGTAGGTCAATCAACCATGAAAACTATGTCAAGGTCACATGGGCTCCCTCTGTGTGAGATGGTTACACCACAGTGTTGATGTATACCGAAGCATTCCATCAAGGGAAACAGAAGTTGTAATACATTAAACCGAGCGTTAACTTTTCCAAACACGGATATTTGTAAGTCAGTGACCTTGACCTTTGGGGTTAGCGGGCACAATGGGATTTGTGTAGAATGATGCGAGATGTTGTTACAAATGCATGTGTGGAATATTAAAGCATTACATTGAGGGAAACAGAAGTTACAATGAATTAACCTGAGCGCTAAGTTTTAGAAACAGAGCTAAACGCAAAAACTTAACGTTGAATGCATGTGAAAAGTATGTCAATCAACCATGAAAAGTAGGTGAAGGTCACATGTGTTCCCTCTGTGTTAGATGATTACACCACAGTGTTGATGTATACCAAGTATGGAGGTCGTAGGAGTTATAGTTTTCTGGAAACTGAGCTAAATGCAAAAACTTAACGTGAAATGTTGACGACGCCGACGGAAAAGCTATACCTATGTCCCGCTTCTGCTAAAGCAGGCGGGACAAAAAGCAACAAAAACTACATGTTAAGTCACCATACACCACCGCCTGCGCTAATCTTCTCAATATATGTAAATGTGCTTATTACCAAATACTTGAATCTTGTGTTTGAAATATAGGTGCTTGATTGGCTGCGACTGAGCACAGCTCAGGCCCAGCCAATCAAGCTGCTTGATTGTGAATTGAGATTACCAATAGATATTCAGAAACTTTGACATATGGGCAAGATTAACGCAGGCGGTTGTTGTACAGTCGTTAAACAATAGAGATTACTCGGCTCGTGTTTCAAGATCATTCGACACGTCTTGGAAATTCGTAGGAATTGTGAGGCTTCCTACCGTTTCCGATACGAGTCTGATGAACCTAAATAAAGGCAAATGCCCACTCAGTAGGCTCAAACTGTTTTTAACGGAATTAAATAAGTGTATAGTTGTGGCACTATTTCACCAGTTCTAAAAATTACGAGTTCCCGCTACACAAATATAATCATTTAGTAATTTTAGTATTTTACTTATACTAATTGACTGCGGTGGTATCAGGCTATTTCCATATGCAAATGAGGTATTATCTTTATTTATACTAATTTAATGCTTAAGAAAACACGGTTATCGCCCCTAATATCCGTGTGGAAATTTACGTCTGATATAAAATATATAATAATGCCAATCAATAAGTGGGGTAATGGTGAATGAATGTTTATTTTGCCAGAAAATGTCTCAGATGATGTCTCTCATATAACGAACATTGCGTGCCTACTGAGTGGGCATGTACCTTTAATATTACCAGACACTAGACTTGTATTCTATTTATCAACTAACGTTTTTGTGGCCACGAAATGAGCATGTATAAAGAGGTATACATACTCGCACTCGTACTCATTTACAGGCATGTCATTATTCTGACATTATTCAATCATTGAAGCGTTAACGAAACTAGTGTTATAATCTGGGTGAACGGAGCTGCTTGGAAATTGAAGTCTCATGACAGAAATAAACAAATTGGCAAATCATATCAAATAAACAATACGTATTTCAATCCATGGTTGGAACGGAACAAAAACCTATCGGAAATATTTTTTATTGCAACTTTTGAAAGTGAAAGTAGAATCTCTGTTGTAATTATCTTACCGATGTGACACATGGCGATGGATGCGATAATACGCAAGTCTTCGGTACAAATGAGATAATGCGATATTGTACCTTCGGACATCTTCGTAATTTCATTAAATACGTTTACAAAATTTACAACAAATTTTATAAATAAAGTAAAAAAATGATGCATGTACTCTGAAAATGTTTACGGAAAATATTGTAAATATTTTAAACGTATTTAATGAAATTACGCATATGTCCGAATCCCGTGGCGTGTCTCAAATAAGGAAATGTATACAAATGTCTATACTAACGGTCTGTAATTGTTTCAAACTTCGTACTTTGTTGTCTGACTGCCGTCTTGTAAAACCTGCATGTTGTTGCCCGTTGTCAAAATCTATATATCATTATTGTGCATTTTAAACGCAAAATAGATAGTACTGTTTAAAGGGGCATATCACGATTTTTGCAGACAAAATATAATTTAAAAATTAAAAACGTGTTTTCATCATTGTCCTGTGAAAAGTGGTTTAATTGAAGATATATGACGATAGGGCCTCTGGGTTGTTTCCATTTTCACCCATATAGGTAAATAAATATCGGATTTCCTATCTTGTAGCGTTCAACAATACGTATGTACCGATATCGGTGAAAATTGAAACAACCCAGCAGTCCTATAGTATCGTCATATATCTTCAATTAAACAACTTTACACAGGGCCATGATGAAACACATTTTTAGTTTTATATTATTTCTTTCAAAAATCCTGATACATTATCTACTACCTTTAAAACATATATTCGTGCAAAGTAATTGATCCATATTTTTGTGGACACATTCCGAGACAGAATAATATACAATGTCAAGGTCTCACTACAGTAATCCTAACTCATACATAAATCATAAAAAAGGAAAAACAAAACACATTGTTTAAGTGTCTGGGACTGGAGAAATGGGTTTGATTGATTTTGGGCGACCATGTAGATCCTAATCAAGCCCTGTGCATCCGCTACAGTCTGATCAGATCTTCACTGTTCGCAATTCCACCAATGAAACACACGTCATTCTTCAAGAAGCAAAAAGGATCGTTATCACTACAGGAGTTCGCTATTTGTTCAGCACATACAATTTTCTCCAAAGCCACATATGCGCCGTGACCTGGGAAATGGGGCTTATGGCATTTCTGCCTACTGCTGTTTCACGAAACCTCCCAAATGTCCGGTCATATAAACAATGGAAACACAATATTATTTTCGATAATATTAATTAAAAGTGAGACTAATTCTTTTTATTCGTGACATCATGGCCAACTATTGATTTTATTTCGAAAAAAAAACTTTGGTCGCCATGTTAAAATCACCATGTTAATATGGGGAAGTTTGTCTAATTACAGAAATAGTTTACGGATTTTTCAGAAATTTTAACTGATTGTCTTAGTTAGATAAGTTACAAGCTATACTATCTACCCTCGTGCTTTACATGACCTTATATGTTGATATACCGTTAAACACCAATAAATCAATCATCAATCACCACGTATCTAGCCAGGTTTCAGAGTCACTTTCCTTTTCTTTTTGTTTCTCCTCCCGAGCTCCTCTACTTCCTTTTCCTCGATGATAAATTCCTCATAAAAAAGCCCCATTTTTCACCACACACAACGTAACTATGAACAAACGTCATGTGATTTGTAATTGCACCCCCTCCATTTATTACAATCAAAATAAAGTTTCCAAATACACTGAAATATAGCTATTTTATAATAGAAACACTGCGTAATTTGGATTCACGTTTGACGTCAACAAATAATCATACGCACACGCACAAATGTTCTTTGCTTAAATCTCAAACAATATGTAATATATATCACCGTAAGTGTAAGTAATTGGACATTTCCATCGTACATGTACATGTTTGATATTCAGATATAATCCACTCGTGTTCCTTTCGGCTTCCCGTGCAAGCACTCGTTCGCTACGCTCACTATTTTGCTGACGCGGAAGCCGACGCACAACTCGTGTATTTTTTTTCCGCTATTCCAAATGTAAGATGGAAATATCCTCTATATATTCCGCATGTACAACTGAACTGTTGTCAACTTTTAATTTTATTATGACAAATATTGTAAATTTTGTAAAACGTATTTCAATGAAATTACGCAGATGTCCGAAGTACAAAAGCACAGGACGTGTCTTCATATAGACGTTACAAACTTAGAGCAACATGACAGACAAATTTCAAGTGCTAATTCAATGGACGACGATTTAAGGACATTTGATTTGTGGGTGTATCTCACTTTCCCAACTTCTTTTTATTTTCGATCTGTCCCTAGACTGTCTCGACTGTCCCAAACCTGAAATTGCACACCTTTGCTTTGTATTGGTGTACTGATCAGCAGAAATCCCGACCAACACATTTAATTAAAGGTATGAACAGTAAACTAAACTCTGCTCATTAATCTTTAATTATTTGACCATCATGTTTAGTATTATAATTTCCGAAATGTTAATATGAAAAACGGGCGCCTCCTATATGACCAGCTGTGTCAGACATTGTATTTGTTAAGTATTACCATGCGAGTAAATGGTAAGACTAATTATAATAGGGAAATAAAAATATATACAATTAAAATGGTTGAACATATAATATTAACAGTGCACCACTAGTGCCATAGTTGCATCGTACGGAGCCCCACAGGGGGGGGGACATATTTTGTTTATAATTCGTTCCACAAAATAACAATTTCGTTCCCACAATTTAACAATTTTTCCCCGATATAACAATTCGTTCCCACGATAAACAATAAATTCGTTCCCCACGAATTAACAATTCCTTTCCAACGAAATGATAATCTCGTTCCCTCAATTTAACAATTCGTTCCCCTCGAATTAAACAATTCGTTCCCACGATATAAGCAATTTCGTTCCCACGAATTAACAATATCCTTTCGTGAAACAATGTTTAAATTGCGGGAACGAATTATTAATTTCGTGGGAACGAATTGGTTAAATTGAGTAACTAAATGTTAATTTTTCAACAAACCAATCCACTCATCACAAAATGATCTCAGACTAGTACCATATGTGAAAATAGGGTGTTTTTGCTCTCAAAAATATATGGTATGCGATTACGCAGGTAATGCGATTGCGCATCCTGGGAAATATTGTTTGTTTTTCAATTTCGTGGACCCATATTTTTGGATATAAAGAGTGAATTATGTGGACTAAATGTCAAAACTGTGTTTTGGTGACGTATAAATATGTTTTTAAAAGTGACCAAAAAAGAAGCCGCCAAAATAGGTACACTTGCTTAGATATTTAGATTCTTCTCAATTGTATTTCTGTCCGTGGAATTTTTAAGCACCGGGCGATAACATCTCAGCACACCGTGTAGACTTGTGCGATGGACACTTCTTACACGAACTGAGCATAACTCACGTCCAGCCAATTTGATCTACACATATAATGGCAACCATTACTGTGAAAGCCCCTATTGAGCCCTCAAGGCGAAAGTCGAATTCTTGCTCGTCCGATGACCGTTTATGGCATTCAAGAAAACGGACTATTATGATCCCCTAAGGCCCTGGCGCCCCGGCGTCGCCGTTAGTTGTATCGGCCGGTCGATTGATTGTCCCAAGATCAGCACCACCAATTACTATATAATGACAAGTTTCTACCGGAAGACCAAATGATTCCAAATGCGCCACCTACATTAACCTTGACGACACCATGATGTCCGAATCTTATAATAATGTTAGTCCAACCTATCCCCAATCAGCAAATGTTCCCTAATTGGACAATATCCTTCAGAATCGCCCGAAAAGCCTCTACACAGATAAACCTAACGTGTACACCTGTAAAGACTGCGAAACAACATCGCCATGCTAGAACATAGTCGCCAAGCGCGCCCGTACAAAAACTAACTGCCCCGACTGAAAGTTGATTATGCGCAAAACAACCAAATCTACAAGTTCAATGGCGTTATCAGCTGACTGTTACATATATTCAACAATTTATAGACAATGGGGATCCCGAAAGACGATCACATATAAAATTTACGAGAAACGAGCACAATTAAAGGAACCAAATGAATAGCCTGATCACATCGGTTTTGATATTATATGTGTCGAGGTTACGAACTGAGATCACAGTTAAACATGACAAAACATGACGTTGCAATAAAAATCTCAAAGAGCAGATGACGCCAAAACCATAAAACTTTTAGAAGAATCTATTAATGACTAAAACGCTTAATTACAATCTTCTTCCCACCCAAACGCCACATACGAAATCACCAAATCAGCCTCCAGCCGTTAAAAGCGTGCCATCACTATTCAAAAAGATAGGCAGAACGGACAATAACATGTTGAAACAAAATGACAGACAGTACATTGAAACCCGACAACACCATCCCAATGCGTCCAACACTATCGAACAGAAGTGGATCAACCGCGAATCTAACAGAGATACTCGAAACACGAACAGCGACCCCGAAGACATCCAACACACAAATATATACCGCCAAGAAATCCCAAAACATGAATACCAACAACCACGATAATGGAAACACGACAACCTCGTCATCAAAACAAAGGAACACGAAGACAATATCAAAACAC
Organism: Conchocele bisecta; assembly: GCA_029237695.1. NCBI lineage: Eukaryota > Metazoa > Mollusca > Bivalvia > Lucinida > Thyasiridae > Conchocele > Conchocele bisecta. The sequence continues at coordinate 21,609,093 of CM055280.1, read as the reverse complement.
TTAAAACAACGAAATTTGAAATTGAAACAACACCGTAATCTGATGCTTGAAGAAACCGACGGACCTAAAACCCATGAACGGAACCAAAGCATAGACCAAAACGAAACTACAAACCAGACAGAAAATCACTTCTACATGACCCTGTACCAAATAAACTTACCTGCCCCGCAAAACCAATACACTGTATTAGTGTCAAATAGATCATCCGTTTGAAATCCGGAACTAGCAACGCACCTGCAGAAAATCCCCGAATACCCCCGCTATGGTAACGATAGCGTCCATAGAACGACCCCTCTACACCCAAACGAGGTCCAGTGTTTGAGTGCGTTAGTTTCCAAACGCACGCGCAGGTACTATATTGCTGGGATTCATGGCCCGCACATCCAACAAAGACGGTTAATCTCAGATTTTCCTGGAGCAGCGAGTATCCACACCGACAGGACTCCGTCATGATAAACATTTAATCGGGGATCCTTGGCCGCGAAAGTACCGGTAAACCAGTCTGACGGCTTATACCAGGATGGAAAACAAGTCCCTTCTGGCCGGTAAATTTTACTGTCGCCGCAGTATAGCAACAATCATGGAACGAAAAAATTGTAGCTACAAACATAGACGTCTGGGACCAATTAATAAGGGCTATGACCATATCTATCCCCTCATGTGTACTAAGCCCATCGCAAATTACTGTGTACTATTTGTGCTGTTCTTCATAACCCTCCCATGTGAATACAAATGCACTTGCCTAATTGCAACTTCCTAACCTTGAATGTCAGAGGTATTTTTTTCTAGTGCTGGCTCACATCGTCAAACACTAGATGAACATGAACCTGAGGTAGCTTTTATTAACTGAGCATAAGCTTTAAAGCTCAATCAAATCACGTCCTACAAACTCTTTGCATTTCAATTACACATCTCATGCGGTATTGAGAACCTCTGACGTCACAGGCCTAGGAAGTGGCAAAGGCGGTTCAAGTAAACGTACAAAAATCAATGCGCCTTTAGATAACTCCAATGAAGGTGTCAAAAGTGATCGAATATGTGGTATATGTATTGCACAACCTAACGCATGACCTTGTAATGCATTGTCTTGTTATATGCCGTCTGTTAACTATCCCATCACTGACTAGTTGACGTCCTGAACACGCTGCCAAGGCTTATATGACGCCGTATCCTCGATTGTACAGATATTATATGTGGCGATTTTAAACCGCAATGCTTACCACAAATCCATCGAATGATAGAAATCATGGCTTTTTCGAGCTTTAACAATCAAAATGAGTATGTCCCTATAGTCGAAAAATGCGGACCGCAATATACATTTCGTCCTAACGGAAAAGACCCTTGATTATGTTATATTACCCCCGAAAATTCAAAACAATCCTTATCCGTTTCCATCGAGTATATAAAGATAATGACATATTTCACGTTATCTGGACCACTTAACCGATAACATACGTGCATTTTCAATACCAATTATCATGTTTCAGCAGGATAAACAACCCTCAGTTGCGTGGAATAAGTGTACACACAACACTTGAGTCTGTAATCAATGCATTTTAAATAAGGACTCCAAACATTAGACTTGTCAACACTCACCCCCAAAAAAAAAAACCCCCCCTAAGCCCAAAAAAATAATCGCCACATCGAATCGCCGTAACAGTCATATAGTAAAGTCCATAACAATTGCTTCAAAAAAAGCATTGCTGATAGTCATTTCAACAGACATTCCAAGCCGTACTGGACAACCCTCAGTGAAACAGCTCATGCTACCCAGAAGAATCTTGTCGATAGCATGGATGCTGCGTGTAGTCCGCGGATAGCACCAACACACATACAAAGCCATATAAGTCTGCTAAGAGACAATTTCGAAAACATCAAAGAGAATGCAATCAGAGAATCTGAACAAAACTTCTAAATGATCTAGATGGGAACTTCGCCAATTGCGATATTATGTTATACGGCGCACGCGCAAATAGTAAACCGAAATAAACGCAAGAATAGTATTAAACCAACATGAAGCACAAGGTGTTATAACAAAACGACCCAATGAAATATGTATCATTTTTCAGTCACACTTTGCTCTGTATTTTGTAATCCGAAAGAAGAGCATCATTTGACCAATCATTCAAGGAGCCCCCATGTAGACTCTGAGGTGAATGATATTACCAGATCAGATGATTGGCTTGTCAGGTCCTTATGTTGGGTTCCAATCGACTTGGAAGACTTAAACTTTAAATCGCTGATCTGAAAACAGGAAGCTCCTTCCAATGATTTAAAGCCCCAATATGGCCCAAGTTGCCGAATTTGCCTCCAAATTTGGTTTTCTCAACACATAAATCCAACATGTTTCATTTACACACACTGTGAAACTGTTTTGCATTCATTTGGTACAAAATGATTTGTATCGATGAAAATATCAATATTTGTTTAACAAACAGCATGCTGTTCAAAGTCCGATCGATTTTCCTATAGAAGCTCGGGTCAACTGCTCAACTCCCGATTCGCGGCCGATGGATTCCGATAACGGAGTTTATCGACTCGCTTCCGAGCCGAACCGTTGGGTTACAGGATATTAATTTGTCAATAATGACATTTTGCACGGAGTGGTACACAAAACAAGTTTTTGTTGTCTTCACATGCGATTAAGATGTAAATCTCAAGACTTTAGATGTATCTATATCAGTATATGTTAGTTGTTTGTACTAAATCAGTTGCCAAACATGTTTTTGTGTTTGCAAAAATCGGAAAATTTGTAAAACTGAGAGTTTCAGGGCCTTTAAATGTAAATGAGCACTGATCAATGGTGGAAATACGCTCGTCACTATCTGAAGATCTTATATGATATTATGATCGATCATGAGTATGTTCCCTACAGATCCTAAAATTGGAACCGTGATACCTATATACAAAGATAGGTAAACCACGCTGTAGCCCGGACAGCTACAGACCTATCACCCTGCGCTCCTGTTATATCCAATAGCATTTGAAAAGATTTTACCCATCTGAGTCAACAACGTTGGTGTAAAATAAAAGAAATGGAGATTTCCAAATAACACAAAATGGCTATCAAAACATTTAGAATTCAGTGACAGTTCCATTAACCTTCAAAAGACAATTGCATATAACAAGAGCTATGCTCGGATAGCCTTTAGTTCCATCTTGGACACAGCGATCAGCTTTCAATACCGTTTTGTCATAATGATTGTTCTCTAAGGTTGTTAATTTCCGGCATCATAGGGAAATCCTAAAATGATAATGAACAGCTTATTCATACATTGTACAGCTGTGTCTGGTCAACTGGAGACAAAATCCTATTGTCCTCTGAGACAAGGGTGGAGGTAGGGAGTGCATCATTTCAACTTGGGTTGTATATTTTATACGTGGATGAGCAATTAATACTCCTGCAAGCCTCGCCACATGGGCGCGCATTGCGTCGATTAAATGCGGAAATCCAACGCTAGCTGACTGACATCACTATTATTTGCCCAAATCATACGTTCTTGCAAAATTCCAATTAAATACCGAACACACATATACACTGAAAGGGAATATACTATAACCCAAGTAAATGTGAAAGCTATTGCCATTCACTGCCAGAAATCTGACCGACCTACAACTGTCCAACTTGGGCAAAGTTGTAATAAGTAATAACGATGTGAACCACGCTGGAATTCAGTCTATAATCGATAATTTAATAACACTCAAAGTATACAATCACGTTGTAGAAAAAGCGAGCTTCTCTAAATGGAATATACTATGAAACCCAAGTAAATGTAAAACTATTGCATTCCACTGCCAGAAATCTGACCGGACCTACAACCTGTCCAAACTTGGGCAAAGTGTAATAGAGTATAACGATTGTGTAACGCACGATGGAATCAGCTTAAACGATAATTTATAACGCTCAAAGTAAACAATCACGTTTAGAAAAAGCAAGAGCTTCTCTATTCTCTATTTTGAACTTACATAGCTTATCTGCCAATGTCAATCCACTGACCATCGCATCCATCCAGACCAAAGTACCATACTATTCTATTATATGGTTCCGATTATGGCATAGCGTATCTCACCGAGACATGTACGAAGAGGAAATAAGTAGTAAGGCTTGCAGCCAAATGTTGCCAACATTTATCATTTGCCGATTATGTACATGCCCAAATGATCTCCTGGTAAAGCAAATTTTTAAAACTTTCGTCTATTCCAATATTTACAAGTGTTTGTCAAAATCAAACGGGATTTATTCCGATGTTTGTGAAATAACATGTCAGATACAATATTGATGACACCTACAAAACATAAATGAATACTGGAGTATTTCTTTTGAAACGTGCATTGGAAGAGAGTGACAAGGACTCATAATAGCCACATATCATAAATCTACATGGACAAATGAATGTGATAATAAAGACAAATTTGTCAATTTAGAAAATTGGCACTCATCAAACTTCACCAGCCATACTCTGGATGTCCTAGATAACAGAAGCACACTTGCGCAACCTTAATTGTAGCAAAAGTATGGTATTCTGCACAACTCGTAAACTGATGACTTGCAATAAATGCTACATACAGTGTACATTTATATTCAAACACATTTTAGCAGATGTACGAAATCGTATATTTGCAATGAAAAAAAAAAAAAAACAAGCTAGTGGTTTCCACCAGCTGGTTGGGGGTTAGAATGTTGCAAATTTTGTAAATCATCTGCTCACATTGAATGCAGACAATGATACATGTGTCCTATTAGGCTCATCAACGTGACAGATAAACAAAAAACAGAGAACATGTTGTTGAACTTCTTCAGGTTAAGTTGTGCGATTGGTGCAGACGCCGTTGCTTGCCTTGTGAGCAATGACAATCTCTTATATATATCTTATATGATACCGTAGTCTGAACACCTAACGAGCTACTGATATGCGATCTGCTTCCGTGTGTAAAAGTTCACATTAACCATCACAAAGATACAACACCAACAACTATCAGGTATTGACAGTTTCATATGGAACTATATCATGTAAATGTGAACACCTAACTAGCTACTGATATACGATCAGCTTCCCGTGTGTAAAATTTCTCAATTAAACCATGCACAAAGATACACAACAACATCTTCATGTATTGACTGTTTCATATGTATCTATATCAGTACACTTAATATGTTCTTTTTGTTTTCACATTTCATTTCATGTAACCATGTTCATTAGTAATCAACCGAAGGGGTAATAAAGAGTATATATGAAAACGGCGCCTCCTATATACCAGCTTTGTCAGACATTGTATAATGTTAAGTATTAACCTGCGAGATATGGTAGTCGTAGATATATGGAGGAAATAAAGATTAAAGACAATTTATAGAATGGTTTGAACTATATATGAAAAGGTGCACCACTAGTGCCATAGTTGCACGTACGACCCCACAGGGGACATGGATTTTTATATTATTCGGTTCCCCCAAATAACAATTCGTTCCCTCATTTAACAATTCGTTCCCTCGATATTAACGATGCGTTTCCCACGATATAGCAATTCGTTTCCCACGAATTAACAATTTCCTTTCGGTGGAACGATTGTTAAATTGAGGAAACAAAATGTTAATTATTTTTCAAACCAATCAATCATCACAAAGAGCTTCGAGACTAATCCATATGTGAAAATGAGGTGTTTTTTGCTCTCAAAAAAATATGAAATAGACTTGGCAAAAGTGAAGAACCTGATGAAGACGGGCTCATCCACGAGTCGGCTCATCTGGATCTACACTGTTAGCCAAAACCACTATAAAGTCTGTAGTATTGAAATTGGTTAAACTATTGTTTCTGATGGAAAGTTCTTTCTGAAATCCATGTATTGTACATTTCCACCAGCAAAATAATAAATCTTTAATGGCACCCGTGTAGCGAAAATGTGGCCAACAGAGTCGTACCAGATCTGCATGCCATCTCGCTGTCAATCCGTTCCTACACATATTACCATTCAGACAATTATGTTTTTTATAATTTCCAGAATTATAGACAAAATGCTGTATGAAATATGAAGAAGATTACGTGCAATGAAACAGTAAGTATAAGATTTAGCCGAGCGTTTAACGTGTGTGACGGAACGACGGACAAGGCTTACACGAAAACAAAAGCCTCCGATTGAATCCTTCGATTTATCATCTATATATACATGTATTATATATATTTTTGCAATGTTAAAGCACCATTTATAAACTGCCCAAAATGGCACAGTAGGTAACTATATCTGCAACAAACAGTCCTCCTCTCCGATTGAATGTATGTTTGTTTTGCTATAATATGAAACAGAAATGTGCCCTGTCGCCCACGAATGCCCCGCGGGAGCCAAAGAAAACGAGGCATATTTTAAAACAAACACAAGTGCCCAGATAAGCATGGATCTGTTGTCACAGCATAATAGCAGACCTTCAGAGCAAAGGTGTAAGAAATAACAAGCAATCAATGCAAGGAAACAACATTATAAGACACCTTATCCGAGTTTCGAACTCACCAAGTAGTGACATTGACCCTGGGCTTAGCGGGGGTGGAAATCTGGGATTTGCCAAGGGTGGTAGAAGACCATTAGACATTGCCGCGTGGAAATATCAACCAGCATTCATGCAAGAAAAACCAAATACGACATTGTACCCTAACTTTAAGGTTTCAAAACGCACAAGTATGTGACGAACCCTGGGCTAGAAGGTGCTGGACGATCCATGGATATTTTACAGGGCAATAGAGGACAATACTGCAATGCTTGTGATAATATATCAAGCGGATCCGTGGAAGACGCAACAATTATACGACATTTACCTGAGTCGTTTAAGGATTCAATTGCAACCAGGTATGTAACCTTGACCCTGGGCTTATCGTGGGTGGGATGACCGGGATGTGTCACTGGTGGGTAGAGGGAACAATTAGAGCTGTTGTGTGTCAAATGAAGCCGATCCGAGCAATAAAACATAAATTGAAAACCATTTACCCCAGCGTTTAAGGTTACCGAACGCACCAAGTATGTGACCCTTACCCTGGGATAGCACAGGCCGTAGAGAACCCATTGGAAGCACTGCGTATGTGGAAATGTGAAGCAGATCCCGAAGCGAGGAAATATAAATTATGAGCAAAGCCAATGACCCGAGCGTTAAGGTTTTTGAACCACACCACTTATGTGGACCTTGACCCTCGGCTTATCGGGGCGTGACAAAAGCGGATTTGGCACAGGGCAATAGGGACCATTAGAAGTAATGCGTGGTGGAAATGCTAACAGATCCGAGCAAGGAAACATAAATTGAAAGTCATTTACCCAGCGTTAAAGATTTCGAACGCCTCCAAACCCAAATCTGTGACCTTGACCCTGGGCTTAGCGGGCGGTTCGTAATGAGGACTTGTCCACAGGCGGTAGAGGACCATTGGTGCACTGCGTGGTGAAATGTGAAGCAGATCCGAGCAGAAATATAAAATTATAAACAAGCCATTTACCCGATCGTAAGGTTTCGAACACACCAAATATAGTGAACTTTACCACTGAGTCTTAGCGGGGGCGGGACAAATGCGGATTTGTCACAAGGCGGTAGAGGACCATTCGAGTAATGCGTGGGTGAATTAAGCATATCCCGAGCAAGGAAACACAAAATGTAAGCCATACCCCGAGCGTTAAAGGTTTTCGAACACACAAGTCCTGTGAACATTTACCCTGGGCTTAAGCGGGGCGGAACGCACGTTGGATTTTTCACGTCGGTATAGGACCATTGGAGCACTGCGTGAGTGAAATGTGCAGCCTATCCGAGCGAGTAAACAGAAATTATAAGCAAGCCATTTACTCGAAGGTTAAGGTTTCGAACACACCAAGTATGTTACCTTGTGCCTGTGCTTAGCGGGGCGGACAAATTCGATTTGTCCCAGGGCTGTAGGGGACCATTCGATTACATGCGTGTGTGAAATGTGAAGCAGATCCGACAAGGTAACTAGAAAGTGTAAGCTATTTACTCGAGCGTTAAGGTTTCGAACACACCAAGTATGTGACCTTGATCCTGGACTTGTCCACAGCACGGTAAGAGGACCATTTTGGAGTCACTGCGGTTGTGCAATGTGAACAGATCCGAGCAAGGAACAGAATTATAAGCTCTTTACCCGATGCGTTAAGATTTCAAGGGACGTAACGGACGGACGGACAGACGTACTACGGACGGACGGTAACACTATATGCCCGCCCCCTCACCCTTCGGAGGCGGGTGATAAATACTAGTTTTCTCTTTTCACACTCACAACAGTAGGATTTACTCTAATAATCGTTTTATTGGTGTTTATAAATGTTACTTCAGTCACAGAATAGCGAACAGAGTAGGTCCCATCATTGAGTCGTACTTATTATATGTAGGTTAGACACCACCCAAATATTTTTTTACGATATAATTTAACCGAATGCCATCCAAAAGGCCAGTCCTCTCCTACTTTTTCATTATTCCGTATGGATGTTGGTGGGAACCCACTTGTACATACCTCAAGCCAGTCTGTACTGGTTTCCGCAATGAACTACACCAATAGGTTTCACTTACTCCATAAGAAAGAAAAATCCAACCTTGTCATATCCTCCATATTTGTGTACATTTTGTTGGTCACGGAAACTCCGAGTACAATCAAGTACCAACAGTCAGTGTTTTCATTAAATGCTACAAATATGCTGAACAACTGGTGTTAAAGGCACCCCAAAATTTCTCAAGTGAAACTGGGTAGTATAATGGATCAAGATGTGCAAGCAAACGGTGTCCTGTGAACTCAAAACACCGCACTATTTATTTATACCGTACTACTTTTGCATACACCTGGGCGGATTACGCACCATTGGGTGTCTTCTAACCTATATGTTACCAGCTCCCACTACAACTCATTCTACAATATTCACTATTCAAAACTAGCTCTATACCTGATACAGACCAAGTTTGGAGCAAATATCCAAATTGGATTGTCCACAGCAGCTATGTAAACTCCACCATGTACTGTCCACATTCCTGCCTTAAATTGTTCTACTACAGAACAATGGATAATTATATAATAAGATGTATGAATCTAAAAGCAACAAATCTCAAAAAATCCACATAACATTACCACATAAATAGTGTTATAGCTAACCATTCTACATATAAAGACCCATCACTGAAACTATACTACATGTAGCCACTCTGGAATGGCGACAGACAAAAGGAAACGGCTTGGAACGGTCATCAAAAATTTGCTTTATGACTCAGGAGGAAAGGAAAAACAATAATTTTTGAGTACTCAGTAGTGATTGGTAATATACGTTATGCGAAAAACAATACACTTACGCCTAATTTTGGCAAATTTTGGAACAGCGTCGCGATGCCGCGCCATTTTCCTTTTTCCGAACATCTTAATTGTCTCCATCAGGCAGCCAATATCAATAGAAAAAAAAAAAATATGAAAAACACACTAAAAACTGTTTTGTGTATATTACTGTCACAATTCCAAGCCCACATCACCTACAGGTAATTTACATACACAGATTATTATATTTGACTAAATAAAAGCTGAGAAAATCAAGATTTTAGAAGAATTTTGAAGCAGATAACAGTCCGTCTGCGATACAAAAAGAACAAAAGTGTTTCAGTCGCGGTAGTCCAGCTCGATTACTCTTGTCGCAGTAACTTTAAATATGTTCCCCAGAGTACTTAGCTACAAGAAACATAAACTCCAACTTCGAATTCTACAAAAAAACATATCTCACATAGGGCCTAGCACACCTTATATGTGTACCAGTCCCACTACAACTCATTCTACAATATTTCACTACTTCAAAACTAGCTTCTATTCCTGATACAGTACCAATTTTGAGCAAATATCTCAAATGTGTGGTCACACAGCAGCTATGTACCTCCACCATGTACGGTCCCCATTCTACCTTAATTGAGCTACTACAGAACTATGGAAAATTTTAATAGAGGAATGATTTAAAAGCACAAATCTCCATACAATCACATAAACATTACCCAAATAGTGTTATAGCAACCATTCTAAATAAAAGACCCATCACTGAAACTATACCACAGTATGGACCACTCTGTAATGGTCGACCAGACAAAAGGGTACTGGCTTGGAACGGTCAGTCAAGAAATTTGCTTTATGACACAGGAGGAAAGGAAAATAAACAATATTTTTTGAGTACTCCTGATGTATAGGTAATATACCGAATGGCGAAAACAAACACTTACGCCTAATTTTGGCAATTTTGGAACACTCCGCGATGGCCGCGCCAGTTTCCCGAACTTCTATGTCCATCAGGCAGCCAATATCAATGACAAAAAAAATATGAAAAACACACTATAATGACTGTTTGGTGTATATTACTGTCACATTCCAAGCCCCAATCACCTACAGGTTAAATTTACATACACTGGTTTTATTATATTTTGACTAAATAAAGCTGAGAAATCAAGATTTTAGAAATTTTGAAGCCGATAAACTGTCCGTCTGCGATACCAGAAAGAACAAACTGTGTTTGCAATCGCGGTAGTTCCGCTTCGAATTACTCTTGTCGCAGTAAACATATAAATTATGTTCCGCAGAGACATAGCTACAAGACAACATAAACTTCCAACTATCGAATTCTACAAAAAAACAAATCTCACATAGGGCCTAGGCTCACCTATAGGTTAGACACCACCAAATATTTTACATTATCATTTAACCGAATGCCGTCCAATAAGCCAGTCTCTCCCTACCATTCATTATTCGTAATGGATGTTTGTGGGACCCACTTGTACATGACCGCACCAGTCTGTACTGGTTTACCGCGGAACTAAACAATAGGTTCACTTACTCCTAAGAAAGAAAATCACCAACCTTGTCATATCCTCCCATATTGTGTAAAAAAAAAAAATACATTTGTTGGCCACGGAAACTCCGTGTACATCAAGTGACCAACAGGTTCAGTGTTTTTCTTTTAAATGCTACAATAATTCTTGAAAACTGGTGTAAAAGCACCCCAAAATGTTCCTCATGAAACTGTAGTAATGTATCAATATTTGCAAGCAAACGGTGTCTGTGACCTCAAATCAGCGCACTAATTTTTTATATACCGGACTACTTTTGCATACACCCTGGGCGGTTTCGCACCATTCTTGGTGTCTTCTACCATATGTGTACCAGTCCCACTAACAACTCTTTCTACAATATTCACTATTCAAACAAGCTTCTATTCTGGATACAGTACCAGTTTGGAGAAAATATCTCAAATTTGACACAACCCACACAGCAAGCTATTAACTCCCACCATGAGACTGTCCCACATTCTGCCTTAAAAGTTGAGCTACTACAGAACTATGAGAATTTTTAATAGATGATGAATTAAAAGCACAATCTCCATAAAACAATAACATTTACCCTAAATAGTGTTAAAGCTAAACATTCTACATATAAAACCCATCACTGAAACTATACTACATGTAATGCCACTCTGGAATGGACGACAACAGACAAAAGGTACTGGCTATGGAACGGTCAGTCAAGAAATTTGCTTTATGACACAGGCGAAAGGAAAAACAAAATTTTTTGATACTCAGTATGTAATTGGTAATATACCGATATTCAAAACAATACACTTACGCAAATTTTTAGCAAATTTTGGAACAGCGTCGCGATGCCTGCGCCAAATTCCCGAACTTCTTAATTGGGTCCATCAGGCAGCCAAGATCATGAAATAAAATATGAAAAACACACTATAGATGACTGTTTGGTGTATATTATACTGTCACATTCCAAAGCCCAATCACCTACAGTATTTACATACACTGGTTTATTATATTTGACTAAATAAAGCTGAGAAATCAAGATTTTAGAAGATTTTGAAGCCGATAACTGTCCGTCTGCGATACAGAAAGAACAAATGTGTTGCATCGCGGAGTCCGCTCGATTACTCTTGTCGCAGTAACTTTAAATTATGTTCCCAGAGACATAGCTACAAGAAACATAAACTTCCAACTTCAAATTCTACAAAAAAACATATCTCACATAGGGCCTAGGCACACCTTATATGTGTACCAGTCCCACTACAACTCATTCTACAATATTCACTATTCAAAACTAGCTTCTATTCCTGGATACAGTACCAAGTTTGGAGCAAATATCTCAAATGGTTGTCACACAGCAGCTATGTAACTCCACCATGTGACTGTCCACATTCTACCTTAAATTGAGCTACTACAGAACTATGGAGAATTTTAATAGATGATGAATTAAAAGCACAAATCTCCATAAAATCACATAACATTACCCTAAATAGTGTTATAGCTAACCATTCTACATATAAAGACCCATCACTGAAACTATACCAGCATGTATGCCACTCTGGAATGGTCGACAGACAAAAGGGTACTGGCTTGGAACGGTCAGTCAAGAAATTTGCTTTATGACACAGGAGGAAAGGAAAAACAATATTTTTTGAGTACTCAGTAGTGTATTGGTAATATACCGATATGCGAAAACAATACACTTACGCCTAATTTTGGCAAATTTTGGAACAGCGTCGCGATGCCGCGCCATTTTCCCGAACTTCTTAATTGTCCATCAGGCAGCCAATATCAATGAAAAAAAATATGAAAAACACACTATAATGACTGTTTTGGTGTATATTACTGTCACATTCCAAGCCCAATCACCTACAGGTAATTTACATACACTGGTTTATTATATTTGACTAAATAAAGCTGAGAAATCAAGATTTTAGAAGATTTTGAAGCCGATAACTGTCCGTCTGCGATACAGAAAGAACAAATGTGTTGCATCGCGGAGTCCGCATCGATTACTCTTGTCGCAGTAACTTTAAATTATGTTCCCAGAGACATAGCTACAAGAAACATAAACTTCCAACTTCGAATTCTACAAAAAACATATCTCACATAGCCTAGGCACACCTTATAGGTTAGACACCACCAAATAGTTTTACTATATAATTTAACCGAATGCCATCCAATAAGGCCAGTCTCTCCTACTTTCATTATTCGTATGGATGTTTGTGGGACCCCACTTGTACATGACCTGCAGCCAGTCTGTACTGGTTCCGCATGAACTAAACAATAGGTTCACTTACTCCTAAGAAAGAAAAATCCAACCTTGTCATATCCTCCAATATTGTGTACATTTGTTGGCCACGGAAACTCCGTGTACATCAAGTGACCAACAGGTTCAGTGTTTTCTTTTAAATGCTACAAATATGCTGAAAACTGGTGTTAAAGCACCCCAAAATGTTCCTCAAGTGAAACTGGGTAGTAATGGATCAATATTTGCAAGCAAACGGTGTCTGTGACCTCAAAACAGCCGCACTATTTTTTTATACCGGACTACTTTTGCATACACCCTGGGCGGTTTCGCACCATTTGGTGTCTTCTAACCTATATGTGTACCAGTCCCACTACAACTCATTCTACAATATTCACTATTCAAAACTAGCTTCTATTCCTGGATACAGTACCAAGTTTGGAGCAAATATCTCAAATGGTTGTCACACAGCAGCTATGTAACTCCACCATGTGACTGTCCACATTCTGCCTTAAATTGAGCTACTACAGAACTATGGAGAATTTTAATAGATGATGAATTAAAAGCACAAATCTCCATAAAATCACATAACATTACCCTAAATAGTGTTATAGCTAACCATTCTACATATAAAGACCCATCACTGAAACTATACTAGCATGTATGCCACTCTGGAATGGTCGACAGACAAAAGGGTACTGGCTTGGAACGGTCAGTCAAGAAATTTGCTTTATGACACAGGAGGAAAGGAAAAACAATATTTTTTGAGTACTCAGTAGTGTATTGGTAATATACCGATATGCGAAAACAATACACTTACGCCTAATTTTGGCAAATTTTGGAACAGCGTCGCGATGCCGCGCCATTTTCCCGAACTTCTTAATTGTCCATCAGGCAGCCAATATCAATGAAAAAAAAATATGAAAAACACACTATAATGACTGTTTTGGTGTATATTACTGTCACATTCCAAGCCCAATCACCTACAGGTAATTTACATACACTGGTTTATTATATTTGACTAAATAAAGCTGAGAAATCAAGATTTTAGAAGATTTTGAAGCCGATAACTGTCCGTCTGCGATACAGAAAGAACAAATGTGTTGCATCGCGGAGTCCGCTCGATTACTCTTGTCGCAGTAACTTTAAATTATGTTCCCAGAGACATAGCTACAAGAAACATAAACTTCCAACTTCAAATTCTACAAAAAAACATATCTCACATAGGGCCTAGGCACACCTTATATGTGTACCAGTCCCACTACAACTCATTCTACAATATTCACTATTCAAAACTAGCTTCTATTCCTGGATACAGTACCAAGTTTGGAGCAAATATCTCAAATGGTTGTCACACAGCAGCTATGTAACTCCACCATGTGACTGTCCACATTCTACCTTAAATTGAGCTACTACAGAACTATGGAGAATTTTAATAGATGATGAATTAAAAGCACAAATCTCCATAAAATCACATAACATTACCCTAAATAGTGTTATAGCTAACCATTCTACATATAAAAGACCCATCACTGAAACTATACCAGCATGTATGCCACTCTGGAATGGTCGACAGACAAAAGGGTACTGGCTTGGAACGGTCAGTCAAGAAATTTGCTTTATGACACAGGAGGAAAGGAAAAACAATATTTTTTGAGTACTCAGTAGTGTATTGGTAATATACCGATATGCGAAAACAATACACTTACGCCTAATTTTGGCAAATTTTGGAACAGCGTCGCGATGCCGCGCCATTTTCCCGAACTTCTTAATTGTCCATCAGGCAGCCAATCCAATATCAATATGAAAAACACACTATAATGACTGTTTTGGTGTATATTACTGTCACATTCCAAGCCCAATCACCTACAGGTAATTTACATACACTGGTTTATTATATTTGACTAAATAAAGCTGAGAAATCAAGATTTTAGAAGATTTTGAAGCCGATAACTGTCCGTCTGCGATACAGAAAGAACAAATGTGTTGCATCGCGGAGTCCGCTCGATTACTCTTGTCGCAGTAACTTTAAATTATGTTCCCAGAGACATAGCTACAAGAAACATAAACTTCCAACTTCGAATTCTACAAAAAAACATATCTCACATAGGGCCTAGGCACACCTTATAGGTTAGACACCACCAAATAGTTTTACTATATAATTTAACCGAATGCCATCCAATAAGGCCAGTCTCTCCTACTTTCATTATTCGTATGGATGTTGTGGGACCCACTTGTACATGACCTGCAGCCAGTCTGTACTGGTTCCGCATGAACTAAACAATAGGTTCACTTACTCCTAAGAAAGAAAAATCCAACCTTGTCATATCCTCCAATATTGTGTACATTTGTTGGCCACGGAAACTCCGTGTACATCAAGTGACCAACAGGTTCAGTGTTTTCTTTTAAATGCTACAAATATGCTGAAAACTGGTGTTAAAGGCACCCCAAAATGTTCCTCAAGTGAAACTGGGTAGTAATGGATCAATATTTGCAAGCAAACGGTGTCTGTGACCTCAAAACAGCCGCACTATTTTTTATACCGGACTACTTTTGCATACACCCTGGGCGGTTTCGCACCATTTGGTGTCTTCTAACCTATATGTGTACCAGTCCCACTACAACTCATTCTACAATATTCACTATCAAAACTAGCTTCTATTCCTGGATACAGTACCAAGTTTGGAGCAAATATCTCAAATGGTTGTCACACAGCAGCTATGTAACTCCACCATGTGACTGTCCACATTCTACCTTAAATTGAGCTACTACAGAACTATGGAGAATTTTAATAGATGATGAATTAAAAGCACAAATCTCCATAAAATCACATAACATTACCCTAAATAGTGTTATAGCTAACCATTCTACATATAAAGACCCATCACTGAAACTATACCAGCATGTATGCCACTCTGGAATGGTCGACAGACAAAAGGGTACTGGCTTGGAACGGTCAGTCAAGAAATTTGCTTTATGACACAGGAGGAAAGGAAAAACAATATTTTTTGAGTACTCAGTAGTGTATTGGTAATATACCGATATGCGAAACAATACACTTACGCCTAATTTTGGCAAATTTTGGAACAGCGTCGCGATGCCGCGCCATTTTCCCGAACTTCTTAATTGTCCATCAGGCAGCCAATATCAATGAAAAAAAAAATATGAAAAACACACTATAATGACTGTTTTGGTGTATATTACTGTCACATTCCAAGCCCAATCACCTACAGGTAATTTACATACACTGGTTTTATTATATTTGACTAAATAAAGCTGAGAAATCAAGATTTTAGAAGATTTTGAAGCCGATAACTGTCCGTCTGCGATACAGAAAGAACAAATGTGTTGCATCGCGGAGTCCGCTCGATTACTCTTGTCGCAGTAACTTTAAATTATGTTCCCAGAGACATAGCTACAAGAAACATAAACTTCCAACTTCGAATTCTACAAAAAAACATATCTCACATAGGGCCTAGGCACACCTTATATGTGTACCAGTCCCACTACAACTCATTCTACAATATTCACTATTCAAAACTAGCTTCTATTCCTGGATACAGTACCAAGTTTGGAGCAAATATCTCAAATGGTTGTCACACAGCAGCTATGTAACTCCACCATGTGACTGTCCACATTCTACCTTAAATTGAGCTACTACAGAACTATGGAGAATTTTAATAGATGATGAATTAAAAGCACAAATCTCCATAAAATCACATAACATTACCCTAAATAGTGTTATAGCTAACCATTCTACATATAAAGACCCATCACTGAAACTATATCAGCATGTATGCCACTCTGGAATGGTCGACAGACAAAAGGGTACTGGCTTGGAACGGTCAGTCAAGAAATTTGCTTTATGACACAGGAGGAAAGGAAAAACAATATTTTTTGAGTACTCAGTAGTGTATTGGTAATATACCGATATGCGAAAACAATACACTTACGCCTAATTTTTGGCAAATTTTTTGGAACAGCGTCGCGATGCCGCGCCATTTACCCGAACTTCTTAATTGTCCATCAGGCAGCCAATATCAATGAAAAAAAATATGAAAAACACACTATAATGACTGTTTTGGTGTATATTACTGTCACATTCCAAGCCCAATCACCTACAGGTAATTTACATACACTGGTTTATTATATTTGACTTAATAAAGCTGAGAAATCAAGATTTTA
Organism: Conchocele bisecta; assembly: GCA_029237695.1. Lineage (NCBI taxonomy): Eukaryota > Metazoa > Mollusca > Bivalvia > Lucinida > Thyasiridae > Conchocele > Conchocele bisecta. Next base: position 21,591,868 of record CM055280.1, on the reverse strand, counting down.
GAAGATTTTGAAGCCGATAACTGTCCGTCTGCGATACAGAAAGAACAAATGTGTTGCATCGCGGAGTCCGCTCGATTACTCTTGTCGCAGTAACTTTAAATTATGTTTCCCAGACAGACATAGCTACAAAAAGAAACATAAACTTCCAACTTCGAATTCTACAAAAAAACATATCTCACATAGGGCCTAGGCACACCTTATAGGTTAGACACCACCAAATAGTTTTACTATATAATTTAAACCGAATGCCATCCAATAAGGCCAGTCTCTCCTACTTTCACTATTCGTATGGATGTTGTGGGACCCACTTGTACATGACCTGCAGCCAGTCTGTACTGGTTCCGCATGAACTAAACAATAGGTTCACTTACTCCTAAGAAAGAAAAATCCAACCTTGTCATATCCTCCAATATTGTGTACATTTGTTGGCCACGGAAACTCCGTGTACATCAAGTGACCAACAGGTTCAGTGTTTTCTTTTAAATGCTACAAATATGCTGAAAACTGGTGTTAAAGGCACCCCAAAATGTTCCTCAAGTGAAACTGGGTAGTAATGGATCAAGATTTGCAAGCAAACGGTGTCTGTGACCTCAAAACACCCGCACTATTTTTTTATACCGGACTACTTTTGCATACACCCTGGGCGGTTTCGCACCATTTGGTGTCTTCTAACCTATATGTGTACCAGTCCCACTACAACTCATTCTACAATATTCACTCTTCAAAACTAGCTCCATTTGGTGTCTTCTAACCTGTAGGGTATGAATACATGTACATAACATATATATCAGAATAAAACAATGATTTCATGTATTTATTCATTCTGTCCAGAAATATATAAAATATTTTATTGTTTAACCTAGTTTCTTGACCAATGAAAGAACAGCATTTCGTCTCAATTACATAATGCGATACTTTCGCCAATATCTATTAAAGTAATAAATATGTGTTCAGCCGTTATATTTAGAACTGATGTTACGCTTTGTTGTCATCAGTTCACCTGTTCACGAGACGCAAAGCATGTTACCGCCCACATACGCGCTCACTTCGTGTCACAACTGCCAATGACATAGTTTACTAGTATTGCGATTCGAAATCACGTTTAGGGGCGCAGCTTCGCGAGTACGTTATAGTTCACATATTGAATTTTTACTAAATTATTTTCTCGCTCGCAAGCGCTGGCTAGGAAATTAATGTATTAACAATTCAATATATAAACAATAACTATTACTTAAATTGTCCACGACAAGAATTGGACAGGTACATGAGCTTTCTTTTCAATGGGCAATGTTTTATGTCACAGGTCCGACTCGTTCACATGTGGAGCATATTGAATTTTTAATACGTTAATTTCTCGTTCACTAGCTACGAAATTAATGTATTAAAAATGTATTACCTATGTTTCTATTTTGTCCACTGAAATTATTGAAAAAGTCAGCGCCTGGAAACTTCAGGTGACGCATTTAATTAGTATACATAATTAAAAAATGTCAAGCATCATTTGCATATAAAAATAGTTTGATACCACCGCGAGTCACTATCAGTAAAATAAATATTACTAAATGATTATATTTGTATAAGGAACATGTTGTATATGTGTGGGCATGTGCCTTTAAAATCAAGACATACAATGGTGGATCGCAATTAGTTAATATGTAAATGCTTTGATTTAACGACGGGACCGACTATTTAAGTCCCCATCCGATAGGACTAGGCTAGCACGAAGTTTTCTTGCCCGAGGAAAAACCAAATCGGCCATTCAGAGCAGGTCGAGGTTGCAATCGAACCCCGGGTCTCCCGATCCGCAGTCCGACGCTCTACATGATGAGCTAATCCGGCCACTAAAAATAATCTGCCACAGTCCATTCCAGTTATTTAGGGTTGAAAGGGTTTAAGGATCTATCAACATGGGCAAGTCACAAAAACAAATAATAGTTTCCAGTGTGCACTCATACATTACAGATCAATACAACGTATTTTTGTATTTCTTGTAATGATAGAATTTGATAATATTAAATGAATGCTGAAAACCGCAGACAAAAATGCCAAATACTTCAAGTTACAAAGTTTTGAAAATTTTAATTAGCTGAAATATGCCCTTTCCACTATGACGTATTCTATGATCAATTATTTTTAAAATATTTATATTAACTCTTAATATATTTTTCCTCGTTATTTTATGACATGGAATTAATAATGTGTTATCAAATGAAAGGAAAACAATGTAAAAAAAAAATAAAAAAAAAAATATTTTTTATTTTCATTCATTTTTTTATTGTAATTTTTAGAATAGGGTTGGGAAATATTTGCATAAATTTGAATAAAATTTACAAATATGGAAACTTGCATAACTTTTGATCAGATTAAAATTTTTGGATGGCGTTTTCTGCATGTGGTTTAAATTGCCATTATCTATACGGTTTACAAAACATATGTTGACATTAATTAATTGTGTTCTATTCACTTCCACACCTCACACCTTTCATTGTATGTTCTTATATATATCCGTTTCGTGATATGCGACTGTCATAGCCAATATAGTGGAACCTGACTAAACAGAACACTAACAAATGTGATATTATTTTTCTTGGGTTTCTTCATCATTTATCTCAGGTAGTTGCATAGTACACAACCATGGCTCAGCATTATCAAACGCCTGATTTATAGAGAAACCTGTCTAAACCGGACACAGGGTGTCCGGTTTACAGAGGTTTCACTGTACATAAATCATAACCAGTATATAGGTACATTGTGTCTCATTCTGAGCAATGAACCGCGACCATTTATGCTATCGTTAACAACCAATTATTATGATTATATAATCTTGTTTTATCATCTGGTTCAAACTAAAGGTAGTTGAGAATGCACGGCGTGCGTTGTAACTTAATTGCACAGATGAATAACGCATAGCAGTGATAGTAATCTGGATACGCTTCCCTATTGATGTTTAGGAATGCAAGATGTCAGGCAAATAAAAAAGGCAATGTAAACAAACACAAATGGTCTAAATGTTAAATATGTTTGTACAATGCATTATATCGTTGGAACCCTATACTCTTAAACCAACCTAGCTGTACAATGTACACATACCTAGCTGTATACAGTCCACAAATAGTATTGCTGTAAGTAACAAAAAAATATTCATTCATAGTTAAAAAAACACGTGATTCTGAAATGTTCACGGAGGTAACACTCTCACATATAGGCCAATTTCGCAGGTAGGAAACTTGTATCAACCGAGTTTTAAACGCGAATACACATGACAAACGTACATATACGTAACTGACATATTTGATAGTCCTCTAATGCTTAAATGTGGATATACAATGTATGTGTGGCTGTGACTGGAACAAAATTGGCTTTATGGGATTTATGACCAGTGTTGCTCCTGACCAGATATCAGACGATCTGCACTGCTTATTAGAAGCATGCCGGGTGTGTAATTTATGGCATATGAACAGTGCAGATCCCGATCAGACTGTGCGGATGCACAGACTTATCTGGATCTACACTGGTCGTAATACCCATAAGACCCATTTCTGGAGTCACAGCCACATATCATGGTATTCTGCAACTTGAATCTGTGGAATGTTTGTGGAGCAAAGAAATTTGTTGTACTCCATCGTCTGCGCTAATTTTTCCAATATTTGAATTTATTGTTTATACTTGAATATTGTGCTTGCAAATTAAGCAGCTTGACTGACTGAGCCTGAGCTGTGGCACAGCAAATCAAAATGCTTGATTGCAAGTAGATATGGTCAATACATGTTTAGAGACAGATCGCCCAATATACCACATTAACAGTGGTTGTTTGAAACGCAGTTTTGTTTCTTAAATGCACTGTCAACTGTGGCTGTGACAGGATAAATGGGGCTTATGGGTTTTGTGTTGACCAGTGTATATCCAGATCAGCCTGTGAATCCGCACAGTCTGATCAGGATCTACACTGTTCGCTATTCCATCAAAGAAACACATGTCATGCTTCTAAAAAGCAACACATATCGTGATGATGCTACCGAAGTGTACTGTTTGATCAGGAGCTACACTTGTCAAAAATCCCATAAGCCCCATTTATCCAGTCCCAGCCACAAATGGTGTATCCACTATTTAAATAAATTGCGTGTTTTATTTCTTCATACACTGCAAGATACTATCAGAGACACGGCGATAAACATAGCAATTCACGAATGAGTAGTGAATGTTTTTGTGTTGTTTTGTTTGTTGTGCAATATTGTGAAATAATATTCCAATACCACAATTAGAAAAGGTTTCCATTAAAGACAATTGTTTATGCAATATCAAAATAATATAAATTAAATTAGTAGCCATCGATTTCAGAAACAAAGATAGTGTTGGCAAAGCGAGTTATAGTTCAATATTATAATAATTAACGCTGAAATACAGCATAGGACCGGATGTCTATTATTATATTTGCAAAGGGGAATAACTAGCTACACTAGAGTTCTCACGCTACTAGTATGTGTCGTATCTTCACTATTACATATACGTCATTAATATTGTATTTTAGCTTTTGTCGCTAAACAAATAGCCAGTCGCTATTAATTTTCACCAGGGTACTCACACTACTACTTTTGTTTATTTCTTGCTATATTTAGGTTATCACTTTTGTAATAACAAGAGTAACCATTTCCTGATAGCATAGACCACTTTTAAGCAAGAAATATGTACATTTTATGTTTCATATCTTTAATAATAATATTACACATATACATCATTAATATTGCATTTTATTCATATTCGAAAAGGCGCGAATTCGCTTGCTGGTATTACAATGCTTAATCGTGCAAGGTAGTGACACGCGGATGAGTCAACTGGTATACAATGTGGCACACCAAGTGTTCCCAGATAACTCTAGGTTTCGTACCATAAATTCTTGGCTGTAATCAGTAAACAACGATATAAATTAGATTACATAACAGGTAACTGAATGTAGCAATTAGCTTACCTGCGCCATTGGACGTCAGAACAGCCACCAAGCAAAACATTGCTGAAAATATTTTCATATAATACACCATCGCAAACATATTCCTTGTCCCAACACGGATTGCTTGTCAATGAATATTCTGAAGTCGACCGGCGGAATGGGCTGATGTGCGCAACCCGATACATTTATAGATTGTAGGATTGTTCTCTTCAAGACCAAAGTCCGTCTTAAAATTAATCCACGAAAGAAAATAGTCCCTCGCACTCTAATGATTTGGAGTTCGTGGCACCATCATTGTAACACCCATGCGCATGTCCTCTTTAGTAGTTTTCCGGATCAAATTACAAAATATCGTGTTTTGTTTAGATATAGTCTTTGTGCATACTTACACCACCACCTGAGTTAATCTTGCAACAATTATCTTTTTATTTTAAAATACTAGAAGACTATGCTGAAATCAAGCAGCTTGATTGGCTGAGCTTTATTTATAACACAGCTCATGCTCAAACTATCAAACGTCTTGATCGCCGTTTGAGATTGCAAATATATGTTCAACAACGTTGACATCTGCGCATAACAAAGGCGGTGTGCTTAATTATGCTAAACATAACTATTAGATTACAATTAATGTTTTTAAAACCACCGGTTTTGCGCTTTTGTAGCAATGTGCATGCTCGTGTATGTTAGAGGAAATGTTGCGCCATGTAAAGTACGGAGCTTTGAAGGTCAGAAAACAGTTTGCAAACGTGGCTATAGGGATTTGATTGGTTAATAAGTATACACGAAACGCGCAATTGGGCCACGTGTGGGACACGTTTGGAGCACGTTCACGTCTTGATTCCAATGGGAACAGAAACTCAAACGTTATACAGTAAAACCACTCTAAACCGGACATGCTAGGAGGTCCCCATGGTGTCCGGCTTGAAGAGTTTTCACTGTAAATCTGGAAGTTGATCATTCTGAGCCAGAGTTGTGTGCTGTGTGATCACGAACAGACAGTATCACCTGAGATAAATTACCAAGAAGCTCATCAAAAATAAGATGTGTTTTATTTGTGTTCGGTTTAGGGAGGTTCCACTGTAGTACATGCCCATGCTGATACATGTACCATCCAGTGAATAATAAGAGAAATAAAACGGAAATGTGGCTGTGACTGGAGAAATGGAGCTTATGAGATTTGTGACCAGTGTAGCACCTGATCAAATAGTCAGACTCCTGTATCCTGATAACACTATATAGTCCTTGTTTGACAGGTGTTTCATTTATTGAATGTGCGAATGCACATGCTGATCTTTATATACACTGATCTATAAACGACATTAGAAGACATTAGACTAAATGACATTAGAAGACGTCTAATGATATGGACAGAACGCGGACTTGTTTACGTTGCGTCATTACACTGACGTCATTCGGTAACGTCACGTGACGTCATACGACCAATGGAACGTCAGTTTTCACTTTGTTGTAACCCGTAATGTTGATATGAGGTCAATGCCTGATACAACAATATGTTATCAGTCAGTACGTATTCGGTCAATACAGGGCAGGTTACCGGATAAAGTTCGTCCAACTTTCTATGTCAATCGCTGGGCAGCATTGTGCTACAATTATTTCACATATTGTAACGTTTAACCTCAATAAGTTATATATTATTCGATTTAATGATTAACTTTTCGACAGGAAATGGAAAATCAATACGCGGATGGGACATTGCATTGTAAGCTTGGCTGAACGATAGGTATGTTATTCTTGAACTTAGACAATGGGTTTAATATATATAATAAAAATCACCACATAAATCCCACCTGGCCTGCAATAATTATGTTATCAGTCAGTTCGTATTCTGCTAATACAAAGCTTGTTACTTGATGAAGACCAATATAGGAATGCACATGTGAAATATGATAGGGCATTCAGTTGTTCGCCATTCAGTAAATGTAATACCTGCCATGATTGCACAATAATTTAGTGCAGCAAAATAACGAAGTACAATTATGTTAAATTATACCTTCATATTTGCCCCATTGACTTTGCATTTTTGCTACCCACCTATAAATACAGCATATCAAACTGATAGTACACGTATACTGTAATGAATTTGAAAATAAGACCGCTTCAGAAAACGCATTTACTGTCTGTTCCACACAAGCTGCCCAAATGTTATGGCTATATATATCATGCAAAAACCTTCTTTTTTTCTATAATATTAAATGTTATCAAAAGTTGATCAAAGATTGATTATATTATTACGAAAAATGTATTTGTCTATATGAATTTAACAAGGGATGAAAGAAGGCAGAGAAGCTGGGGACGGATTCAAAAAACGAAAAAAATTGGAATTGACTCCGAAACCTGGCTAGATAGCTGGGAAAATATGTAAGAACAAAATTAGTCTACTATGCTCATTCTTTAATTTCACTAGAATTCAATATTATCGAAATAATTATCGCTGTTGCCTTGTTTATACAGCTGTAAAATATGGGTAGGTTTCGTGAAAAGGATAGTACAATGTAGGTGATCATCACAACTACGATGTAGAATCAGACATGAATGATTATACAACAACAATAGTCTAATGTTTTGAGTTGAATTCGAAAATTAAAAAAACCGCCCAGAGGATATCACAACACTTTGACAATCAATAAACTTCTTCATATTTCCGCGATAAATATGCAGAACAAATTTGGTTACGATCCGCCAAACATTCATCTAGTCATTTAGCGGACAAGGATAACGAATGCGAAAATTAAGATTAGATAAGTCAGCAGAATCTCTTGAAAGCCAATACCGTAACGGTATTTTCCTCTTGCCCTGATAACATGTATGACAACTTTGGTTGCGATCCGTCAAGTACAGCCCTAGCTAGTTACAGTAGTGCATGGGCAGGCCGTGCCGCTAATCCGTACAAGACCAATACATGTACATAATATATGTACGCTCAGTTTCTTTCAAAATGGGCGCATGCAATAAGGGATCATAGCTAGTTAACTCCCGTTGAATATATTTATAGAAATCCGGTCCAATTTGTGTAGTTTAGAGCCTTATTGCTTGTAAAAAGGGCGAGTGTAGCATGATATGTTGTGAAAAGGAGTCAATATAGTGATTTCTACTAGTGTTGATCCAGATCACCCTACATATCTAAGCAATCTGATCTGGGACTACATTATTTGCCAGATTCATATTTGTGCAGTCTGATCTGGGTCTATGCTGTTCGCAAAACTCATTTCTTGTGCTATTCAGTAAGAAATAAACGCTGAGATAAAGCAGACGGTAGGATCTCTATAAATATATTTGCAAAGGGAACTAACTACGATCCCTCCTTCACAACTGATATTTCTATATTGATATTGCGACATGGTCCGAGGTTAGAAGATTTGTTCATTTGTTCGTTAAAATGATGTTAAGAGTTTGCCATTACATTGTAATCTATGTATCAGCAGTGGTTGTACAACAGAAGACTTTGTAGTGCGTTCAGAATGTCATAAAATACGCCTTGATAATTATAATAGGTAAGGTTGTAATTAGAAACCTTAAGTATAGATACGTTTTTTTGAAAATCGGTGTTGGTCTCGAAGGTAATTGCGTAACATTAAACAGTAGAAATGAATGATATGTTTTCTTTACTTGTCTTTATTGCATAACATATGATCTCGCAGTGTAATAACACAGTGAAATAAAGCTCATAATACACTTAGTCTAGTGAAATACATATGCAAATTAGCTAGTTACATAAACAGGTTTGGTGACCAATACAGGTTCAATGTATTACTATGATATTTATTAAACTCGTCGACTGATTTCATAGGAAACTCGGCATAGCCAGTTTCTTATGGAATCAGTAAGCTCGCGCAATAAATAGCATGTTAAATCATCACTCAGGTAAGATCCTCTATATATTATTACAGAAACCGAGAGATAATGGTATTTAAAGAATATATGTACATACATTCATAATGGAAACGCCCAGTCAAAGACCTTTATTGTTTTTGATATACATAATTGACATAGTCCAAGAAATTAACTCCAACATTAGATTATTTGCAGATGACACAAGCATGTACATAATAGTCGACGACCCAATATCGGCAGCAACTGCATTGCACTAGAAATTGACGCTTGTCCACAAGCGCATGTGTATCCCCCTCCCTGCCTACACGCAGTCAACAACAAAATAGTGAGAGAAAACTAACATGTCAGGTATTAGAGTCAGGGCTCCAGATAAGGAACAATAGTTGTCATTATTGCGCGCGACACACATTTGGGTCGTGGTCTATGCATGTGTGCATGAAATAAGTGCATGAAACAACAAAGGAAGATAAGTAAAGAAGAATTCCGCAGAATCAAATGTCTCACCTTGTCCCGCCTTGACCTAGAGCCGCGGCCCGAAAGCAATTTTTACTGGCCCGAACATATTATACAATTATTGACTATTAAGCCATAGAATATCCGATTATATTCTATGGCTCACTAGTCAATAATTGTTTTAGTATATGATAATAGTCCGTGTATAGCACTTACGACCTTATGCTACTAGACAAAAATTGAAATATAATTTGAAAAATAAAATGGAAAAGAAAAGTTTAAAAATTAAAAAAAAATAATGCTCGCTACTGGAGCCCAGAATTTTGTTTAATAGTCCTATATTTATCTACATATCATATCTGCACAGGGGCCCGTTTCACTAACACATCTTAGTTTGTTCATAAGTTCGAACTTAAGTTATAACTTATGACAAAAGTTATGACCGATTTAAGTCATTGCTTATTTGGTTTCACAACACAAACTTAAGACGGTCATAACAAGTCCGTCATAAGTTATAGTCCGCAGACGATAACTTGCTACTTGTTTACATACAAACCGATCATAAACAAAACATAGAATAGGTGAGACATGTAAATATACCCGTGGCAATATTCCTTTTCAATATTGATTTTTGAGATTTGTCATGAAGTGTTATGTAGTCGAGGGGTTACTGTGAAGATATCAATGCCGTAGGTAGTGAGTTCGAATCTTAGTTTTTCATACATGTATACACATATATTTTTATTTGTTTATGTTTTATTATATATTTTTTTGTTATGTGTGTTGCTCTTACAAATTACATTAACTAAGCATGATATAGATTACATGTAGAACGTTAGTCTCACTAAGAAAACTAATAACTAAATGCACATATGTGTTTACATGAATAATCTTGGAGTATGTTCTCGCAGATCATGTCATATTGAGGTCAAACAGCAATAGTGATAACCCTCGCCGTTTCACTTATTCCCTTCTCCAGCAACCAGTCATAAAAAAAAACAGAATGATATCAAAAGTAATGAGTTTTGTGAGGTTCGAACTCTCGAGCAGATAAAATGAACAAACGTTCCGCTAACGTATGGATATTCTCCCGCTTCGATACCACTGAGCCACACTACATGTCTATTTTGCGCACCAAGATACACTATTATATTGACATGCATGCACGTGCACTTTATCATGTAGTTAGTATACACGAAAACGAGGCTATGATATGATAATACACCTGGTCTACCTATATTTGGACTCATCGATTGACCTCCAGCAACTTATTATCGTCGGTCATTTATACAACTTAGTTGTTGTTTACAGCTTTGGTATGTGCCGCGCGGGTTCGAATCCCGCTCGGGCTTTTATTTTTATGATGACTTTATTTTCCCTTTATGTGTTTTGACATCTAAAATAACGGAATTGCAGGCCTAATGTCGAATATTATTCAATTTTAAAAATAATTTTACGTAGAATATAAACTTTATCTCAATATTCCGACGCCATTGAATACATGTGGATATATTTATTGCAAACTGATCGACCAACACTGACCGACACCGACCGACCGACTGACAGACACCGACCGACACTGACAAACTGACACCGACCAACTGATACCGACCAACTGACCGACACCAACCGACAAAGAGACATGCATGTACAGCATACAGATGGTTCGTTACGAGCCGGCTCATCTGGATCTACAGTGGTTGTAAATGTTGTCGATAACTCGGCATAACGAATACTGGTAACGAAATGACCTACATCACAAATAGCAATACACGGGTAACTAGCACAGGTGTGGCTATCTATATGTAAGCATATATGGTTTATATGGCAGATAATTGCTAAAATAGTACGTATGAAGTGAACATTTACCTGCTGTCAGTGAATTGTTTTCTCCACCTCGGCTCACATGGGGGCATCCATCTTTGTTTATTTCATAAGTTCCGACTTAAATATTTAAGTTATAACTTAAGACTGCTAGCTACCTGTCTTAGTTTTCCATCGTAAATTTCGATTGTTGTTCGATGTTTTTTGAAACGGACTAAGCACGTACTCCGGACTTAAGTTATAACTTATGACAAAAGTACTTGCTTAGTTCGTTAGTGAAACGGGCCCCAGATTGTCCCACATTTGGTTTTTACAGGTAACTGGATGTTGCAGATTTCCGGCTATAGTCTTTTTCAATAAAGTAACATTGTATGCCAGTTATACTTGCATATATGAAAATATAAATAAAATAAATATATTAATACAAAATAAAGTGGCATACAATTTTGTTAGACGTTTTAGTTTAAATTAGTGTTTCAAAGTGTGTATTGTTAAAGGTCCCCAGGGTGTCCGGTTTGGAGATTTTCCACTGTAAATCAGGCATTTTACTATTCTGATACGTAATTGGATGCTTTGCAATCATGAATATACATTATCGTCTAAGGTAAATGACAAAGAAACCCATCAAAAAGAAGATCACAGATGTTATCTTGGTGTTCGGTTTAGAGAGATTCCACTGTATATATCACACGGGTTTTAAAACACATATTATGTTCCTTGAATTTAATTTAATTGAGACTTCACCAGTATGTAACATATAATAGTTTATAGCGACATTATAGGCCATTTCTGTTGAAATTAAACTGTTGAAGTCATTAACCTACATCATTGTGAATATCATTTTAAATATATGTATATCAATTTAATTCTATAACATGGAATATGTATATGTTTTATAAAATGACAGCATCGTAAATTATAAGTCATCATTTCTTATTTATTTTGCTTTTATTTAAGGGTAGGAATTGACTCGAAGACCTACCCCCACAAGGTTATAAGGAAACTAACATTAAGATTAAAAAGACATTAAACATTCATAAATCTTAAGAAAACATACCTTAAGATGAAATAAAATAACCTTGACCTTGACACAGAAGATGCCTCTATGACATGATGCATGACACTACGGAGCTTTATAAGGGACAGGAGAAGAGAAAACAATGTTCTGACAAATTTTATTTCGTTCTAACGAATTCTAATTCGTTAGAACGAATTCTAATTCGTTATAACGTATTCCAATTCGTCCTAGCGCTTTCCAATTCGTTCTAACGCATTCCAATTCGTTCTAGATAGAGATTTAAAATTCGTTCAAACGATTTCCAATTCGTTCTATTTCAATTATTTCGTTCTAACTAATTCAAATTCGTTCTAACGCATTTCAATTCGTTCTAACGCATTCCAATTCGTTCTAGCCAATTCGAATTCGTTAGAACGCATTCCAATTCGTTCTAACGCATTCCAATTTGTTCTAACGATTTCCAATTCGTTCTAACAAATTCGAATTCGTTCTAACGCATTCCAATTCGTTCTAAATAATTCAATTATTTCGTTCTAACGCATTCCAATTCCTTCTAACGAATTCAATTATTTCGTTCTAACGCATTCCAACTCGTTCTAACCAATTCCATTTCGTTTTAACCAATTCCAATTCGTTCTAACCAATTCCAATTCGTTCTAAGGCATTCCAATTCGTTCTAACGATTTCAATTTTTTCGTTCTAACGAATTCAAATTCATTCTAACGCATTGCAATTCGCTCTAACGCATTCGAATTCGTTCTAACCATTTCAATTATTTCGTTCTAACGCATTCAAATTCGTTAGAAAGAAATAATTGAAATCGTTAGAACGAATTCGAATGCGTTAGAACGAATTGCAATGCGTTAGAACGAATTTGAATTCGTCAGACATGGACACAAATAGAGTGTTAGTGTTGTACAAAATGGATATGATTCCTAACAAAATGTTACCGGCATTCATGACTGGATTACATTTATCTGCACATAATTTTATGGAAATATTAGAAACTGTATAGTTTACGTCAAATAAAATATGATTCTTCTTCTATAACTGTAATAGCTTTATTAAAAGTTTCTTCTCAACTTCTGTTTTTCATCTTAATCCTGTATCTCCAACTTGAAAGTGGAAACAGAGCATACTGCAAATAATCCTAGGGCTATGATATTACCTGTAACAAAATCCTGATTGTCCAGCATGGAAAATGACCAGATTTAACAAATGTGGGACAATCAGGACGACACCAGTTAGTGGTCAAGTCCGGACATTTGCACATGCTAGCACATGCACAGGTGAATGGTTCTCCCAGTCACTATTGTTCAACCGGAGAAGGCTATTGTTCTCTCTACAGGTAAGGCGTACAGAGCAAACGAGAAAACGGGTCTTCATGCATTAATGTCCAGTTTGTAGAGTGCGCAAAACAAAAAAGTGAGATAACTAAATATTAGCTACGCGCAAGAGTTGTCATTCTTGTGCGCGAAACACCTTCGGTTCGTGGTCTTTGCATGTGTGACGTTTCATTAAAATATTCTAAAGGGTGGTCGAGCTATGTTTAATCAGTGCGCGAAACAAAAAAGGGAGATAACTGAAAAATTAGCTATGCAAGAGTTGTCATTTTTGTGCGCCACACACCTTCGGGTCGTGGTCTATACATGTGTGAAGTTTCATGAAAATATTCCAAAGGGTGGTCGAGTTATGCTCCGGACACGAAATCAGTGCGCAAAACAAAAAAGGGAGATAACTAAAAAATTAGCTATGCAAGAGTTGTCATTCTGATGCGCCACACACCTTCGGATCGTGGTCTATGCATGTGTGAAGTTTCATGAAAATATTCCAAAGGGTGTTCGAGTTATGCTCCGGACAAAAAGTGTCTGCGGCGGACGTGGACGCGGACGATGTTCGGTGTCAAATCTATCCCCCGACTTTCGACATAGAAACTATAAATTAATGGTCAAAAACATGATTTATTCAAGAAAAAATAATAAACCACAGCATCCAGTACTTAAAATGAACAATCGCCGTCTTACATGTACAACTGTTAATGAACATAAACATCTCGGAATAATTATATCAGAAAACGGAAAATGGTGTCCGCACATATCGTCATATCTAAATAAAGCATGGCAAAGAATTGGCATATTACGATCTCTGAAATTCACCCTAAAAAGGTCAGCTCTTGAACGCATGCATTTTTTTGGAGTATGGTGATATTGTATGGAGTAATTTCACTGACGAATTAAAACACCAGATCGAATAAGTACAGATAGAAGCTGCGCATCGTGTGTGCAGCTACTAAACTTTGTAATATTGATACATTATATCAATATCTAAAGTGGGATTTCCTTAGAAAACAGACCAAATAAACATAAAATTATACAATTTTACAAAATGGTAAATAAACTATCCCCGCAATATCTTAGCGATCTGATTCCTGAACAGATACAAGCAGGGTATACCCTTAGAAATGCTAATAATATACCATTAGTACATTGTCGTACACAATTGTACTCAAATTCATATCTACCCCACATAATTCGTGAATGGAATAAATTGGAAAAAAATGCTTTAGGGCTACGATAAATAACTAGAAAATGTGTTCATAGAACACAGATGCCCCACATATCGCTTTGATAATAAATGAGGCCAAATTCGAAGTAAAAAAATTGTTTTACCTGAGCGTTAAAGTTCTTGAAGCACCAAGAATGTGACCTTGACCATGGGCTTAGCGGGGACAGGACGAACGTGGATTTGGCACAGGGCGGTAGAGGACCATTAGAGCAATGCGTATATGAAGTATGAAGCAAATCAGTGAAAGGGAACAGAAATTATAAGATATTTAGCCGAGTGCTAAAGTTTTTGAAGCACCAAGTATGTGACCTTGACCCTGGGCTTGGCGCGGGGGGCAGGAAAAACGTGGATTTGGCACAGGGCGGTAGAGGACCATTAGAGCAATGCGTATATGAAGCATGAAGCTGATCCGTGAAAGAAAACAGAAATAATAAGATATTTACCAGAGCGTTAAAGTTTTTGATGCACTAAGTATGTGACCTTGGCCCTGGGCTTGGCGGGGTTAGAAAAAACGTGGATTTGGCATAGGACACTAGAGGACCATTAGAGCAATGCGTATATGAAGTATGAAGCTGATCCGTGAAAGAAAACATAAATTATAAGATATTTACCCGAGCGTTAACGTTTTTGAAGTACCAAGTATGTGACCTTGACCCTGGGCTTGGCGGAGGCATGACGCACGTGGATTTGGCACAGAGCGGTAGAGGACCATTAGAGCAATGTGTATATGAAATATGAAGCAGATCGGTCAAAGAATGAAGAAATTACGAGACATTTCACGTTAAATTTTCGTGTCCGACGGACGGGACGGGACGGGACGGGACGGACGGACAAGGGTAACACTAAATGCCCCCTCCACTATCGTGGTGGAGCATAAACATAGGTTCCAGATAAGGACAAATACTTCACACCCGTCTTCGTTTGTCATGCAGTTCCTTGAATTATGACCTTCATCGTAGATCTATCGTTGAATCTCCAAATTGTACTTGTTGTGCGGTAGAAACAATCAATCATTTTCTACTATATTGCGAAAACTACCAACGTCAAAGACATTTTTACTTCACAAGCATTCCGTGTCCACCGATAGCCAACACTCTTCTTTATGGTAACAAACGATTAACATCTGAACAGAATATCTCCGCATTTTTGCAAGTGCATAAATATATAATATCTACAAAACGCTTTTAGGCCAGACTAAAGTAATTACATTCCTAACTATACAAACAGATATGCGTATACATACTAATGGCTTGTTTACAATTCGATTGCATATCAGACAATCAAAATAATCAAGTATAGTGGTACAATTGTGATAGATACACACATCAAAGCCTAATGAAGTTTTGTATATTATTTTCAGTGTTCAAAAGGTAGACAATATTAAACTATTTTATGCCACTATGCACTGTTCAATAACTATCTTGTAATATGGGCATCCGGCTGAGAACAGGGACCTTGCGATATATGCGACCAGCGTGGACCCATATCAGCCTGCTCATCAGAGCAGTCTGTTCAGGGCCTACACTGTTTGTCTTTCAGCTAATGGTGTAGCAATAATGACACCAGCAAGACGAGTACATGCAAATCATACTGTGTGAGGTACAACAAACAAAGATGTCTCCAATTATTGCCAATTAACGCAATTGATGTAAGGTCCTGTATATCTCAGCCGGCGGTCCATAAACCGTAAATGAGAAGAATTCACATAAGCTTTTATAAAGCTTGTTTTCTAATCCTATTATCACTTGTCTTGTGTATATGTAACCTGCTATATATGAAATAAACTATTGTTTACACTAATGTATTGCGTTTATATCCCAGTACATTACATTGCACGACGTTTTTGGTTCGTTAAAGTTTGCTTGACGTCATTAAAATACACGACGTTCATCGTCGTTGTCATTAACGTCACGCTATTGACCGGCAAAATGGCTGTTCTATGAATTGCGACACAATGACGTAAAACGATAAGATACCTAATGTTAAACCTGCATTTGGTTATTTACATGTTTGAACATGCAATGTAAATACGTATAAGTAATATAACAATGAGCTGTTTCATTGACTATAGTATTAAAAACAGTTGGTATAGGACTCCACGCACTTCAAACAGACCAAATGTTTTACTTACTACAATAAATGCAACAGCCCATGGTTCTATTCCTTAGTGAGCGATCGCAACTAGTTTCCCTTTGCAAATATATTTATAGAGATCCGGTCCTTGCTGTATTTCACCGCTGATTTCTTACTTAATAGCACACAATGATTTTTTTTCCGAACACAGTAGATCCAGATCAGACTGTGCAGTCTGGTCTGAGTTTACACAGATTGCAATAACATAAATAAGTGAGAAAATATGAATCTGGCAAATAATGTAGTCCCATATCAGATTGCGTAGATATGTAGGATAATTTGGACCATCACTAGATGAAATCACTATATTGACTGCCACAAATGCTACATTTGCTCTTTTTACAAGCAATAAGGTCATAAATTACACAATTTGTACCAGATTTATATAAATAAATATCAACGGGAGATAACTAGCTACGATCCCTCATTAAAACCAAATATCGAAAATCCTACACAACTCTTCCACCTCAGTGAAAAGCTATACAGCTTTAGATACATGTACTTCTACAATTTGTGCAAATTATGTTCTTAATTAAAACAGATATCTTCTGAACAAAATACATCGAACACAATGTGGGATCGTACATGTAGCTAGTTATTTCCATTTGTAAATCTATTTATAAATATCTGGTCCTTCGGTTTATGTTAGCTTTTATTTCTTACTGAATAACGTGCAAACATAAAGATTGCAAACTTGGTAGACCCAGATCAGACTGCACATATGTGCAGTCTGATCTGTGTATACACTGATTACAATGCAATAAATAAGTGTGAACATATGAATCAGGGGGCCGTTTCACTAAACTTCGTACGACTAAAATGTTCGTAAGGGCAATATAATTATGATATTCTGTATATTTCACATTAACCACATTTTCTTGTAAACAATTATTGGATTGATTATTCATCAATTAAAGTTTCCAGACGACCCTAATATTGCACTTACGGCCCCCTGGCAAATAATGCAATTCCGGATCAGATTGCGCGGATATGTAGGATGATCTGGATCAACACTAGACGAAAACACTATAATGGTTTCTTTACACAACGAATCATGCGATATCTGTTTTATTACAAGCAATTATGCCATAAAATTGGACCGAATAAACAAATCCAAAGGGAAATAACTAGCTACGATCCCCCCATTGGTCCTAGTATTAGGGAAATGTATACTATTAGAAAACAAGTATACAAAACTAACTTTAAATAAATACATTATTATAACCATGTAAGAGTCTAACGGTGGAAGTGTGTATCCGCCGATACGCATTCCGGTGAAACGCGAATGTTGGGTGCGCATTTCTTGGAAGCGCTGTGGAAGTGTGTAGCCGAGGTGGAAGTGTTCGCGCGAGCGATGGAAGTGCTGCACCTGCGGGTGCACCTTCGGTGGAATGGTGGAATGTCGTGGAACGGTGGAAGTGTGTAGCCATATGTGGAAGCGTGCGCCTCGAACGGCAATTGTCGTGCGAGCGCTGGATGTGTAACTACGGTTACACATTCGCTGGAAGCGTCGGTGATTGGTCGTGAACGGTGGGAAAGTGCACATCGAATGAGAGTACATGGAAACGAGGGCAAGTGTTGATTGGGTTCAGCTCCTTCCGTGGCCGAGAGGCCAGAGACTTGCGTTTTGCCGGGAAAAAAAACAGAGTCGTTCCGTGGCCGAGAGGCCAGAGGGAAAAATGTTGTAAAATAAACATAAACAGAGTTGTGTTGTCTCGCTGGGCCGCTCTGTTCCTTCAGTGGTTAGCCTGGTGCTTGGCTAGAGACTTGTGTTTTTGCCGGAAAAATGTTGTAAAATAAACAGAGTCGTTCCGTGGCCGAGAGGCCAGAGGAAAATATTTTGGAGGGGGCCAGACGGAAAATGAACTGAACGTAAACCAGTCGTTTCTCCAGCCGACTGCGGAACTGGTGTTTGGCTAGAGACCCGAGCCTCGTGTTGTCTCGCTGTTCCTTCAGTGGTTAACCTGGTGCTTCGCCGAGACTTGTGTTGTCTCGCTGGGCCGCTCTGTTCCTTCAGTGGTTAGACTGTGGTTGGCCGAGACTTGTGTTGTCTCGCTGGGCCGCTCTGTTCCTTCAGTGGTTAGCCTGGTGCTTAGCCTGGTGCATGGCCGAGACTTGTGTTATCTCGCTGGGCCGCTCTGTTCCTTCAGTGGTTAGCCTGTTGCTTAGCCTGGTGCTTGGCCGAGACTTATGTTGTCTCGCTGGGCCGCTCTGTTCCTTCAGTGGTTAGCCTGGTGCATGGCCGAGACTTGTGTTGTCTCGCTGTGCCGCTCTGTTCCTTCAGTGGTTAGCCTGGTGCATGGCCGAGACTTGTGTTGTCTCGCTGGGCCGCTCTGTTCCTTCAGTGGTTAGCCTGGTGCTTGGCCGAGACTTGTGTTGTCTCGCTGGGCCGCTCTGTTCCTTCAGTGGTTAGCCTGGTGCTTAGCCTGGTGCATGGCCGATAAAAAGTCGTTCCGTGGCCGAGGGGCCAGATAGATCGAATGAGAGTACATGGTTCCGAGGGAAATTGTCGCGAATCCTTCCGTATAAACGGAGTCGTTCCGTGGCCGAGGGGCCAGACGGAAAATGAGCGGAAAATAAACATTTGGGCCGCTCTGTTCATTCAGTGGTTAGCCTGGTGCTTGACCGAGACTTGTGTTGTCTCGCTGGGCCGCTCTGTTCCTTCAGTGGTTAGCCTGGTGCTTGGCCGAGAGTTGTGTTGTCTCGCTGGGCCACTCTGTTCCTTCAGTGGTTAGCCTGGTGCTTGGCCGAGAGTTGCGTTGTCTCGCTGGGCCGCTCTGTTCCTTCAGTGGTTAGCCTGGTGCTTGGCCGAGACTTGTGTTGTGTCGCTAGGCCTCGCTGGGCCGCTCTGTTCCTTCAGTGGTTAGCCTGGTGCTTGGCTAGAGACTTGTGTTCCGTGGCCGAGAGGCCAGAGGAAAAAAAATAGACACACTACACACACTAAGCAAGCGATGTTGGAGGCAGCGGGGGTCATTGACCACACGGTGACGGGGGGAGAAGACGCGTGGTCTACGTTGCCCGACCTCACCTTCACCGAACCTGCTCGGCGCAGAATGAGAAGTATGTACAGTAAAACAATTATTGTGTTCCTTTGCAAGTACGTAGCGGTGCAAGGTAAGAGTAGTAGGTGTCGTCGCCAATGATCAGAGAAACGTGCTGAAAAAGTAGGTCTGACTTGTATGCCGTGTATGCCGTGCAATTGCCAAATTGGTTCTTCATTGCTCTTCAGAAGACGTGAAGCGCAAGCGAAAGAGGGTGAGGGCGAGGGTGAGGCGGGAGGTGCCTGAGGTGCCGGAGGTGCCGGAGGATGACGAGGAGAGTGGTAAGTTGATTTCTTATCACAGCATCTCATCGTATCTGTGTGTACTTGCCTGTCTTTGGTGTTGCAAGTTTGTGTGCCTTGTAATTGCAGAGGCCCAGCAGCAGCACAGCAGCAAGCCAAGGCCAAGGCCGACACCGAGCAGACCGAGAGAGAGAGAGAGAGAGAGAGAGAGACCGAGCTGCACGGAAAGAGAGGAGGCGAGGTAAGTGGATGCGTTATTTCAACAATCTTCTTCTCGCTTCTTACCGCTGGTACGCCGAACCCGTAAAATGACTCTGTCATTAAGAGCCCGTAACTTTGTGTGCCTCGTAATTGCAGAAGCCAAGGTGAAGGCGACATCTAAAAGGAAGCACAGGAAGCACAGAAAGAGGGATAAGCTTTCCCTGGCACTGACGAGTGCCCGCGATCAGTCGCCAACCGGCAAGCGACCCGCCGAGGGACCTACCGCCTGCCGGTCGTCGCCGTCGCCGCCGTCTTCGCCACCACCGCCACCGCCACCGCCACCGCCACCGCCACCGCCACCGCCGAAGGAGCGTCGCGATCGCTCGCCTCCCCGGTGCAGGCAAATGAAAGGCAATTGTAAGTATGACTCTGCCATTTTGAGCCCGTAAAATGACGCTGTGCGAAGTACGGGACACGCTGTATCTGGCCATTCTGTTGGAGTCGATCGGACGGGCGGGTGATCCCAATTGCCTTACTCAAGGGCTGGCGAACGACCTAGTGCGTCGTCTCGAGGCTTCACCCGTGGAGCCTCAGACGGTGGTCGTTGATGGAGGGAAGGTCGCGAAGTTTGGTGCTAAAACCACCATCACGATCACAAGCTCCGTATCATCCCTCTTTCTCGCCTACAGCAGGTGGGATCGCCGTCAGTTTGCTACGGCCGGTTCCGATGACACGTCCGCCTTTTTTCCTCCAGTCTCTGGCGAGGTAGGCGATGCACTTAATCAATCCGCCGTCTCTAAGTTGTATCGTCGCCCTTGGGAGAGATACGCCCGTGAGCTCGGTGGTTCGCTCGTGTTGCCAGACCTAACAGCGACTGGTAACCGACGGCTTAACGTGACGTTGGAACGCGAGAGTGATGCCGGTCCCTCAAGTCGCGTGGATCTGGCTGCTGCCATGGGTCACTCTGTGGCCACTGCAGACCGGTACTACGACCGGTCAGTCACGATACACACGATTAGAGCGGAGCGGGCGACCACGTCCGCTATTGTCCGTCGGGGGCTAGCCGCGGAGAGTACGACAGCGGACTGGGCTGCTGCGCGCATGGGACGTACAGCGGCTGGCTCTGACGACGATGATGAAGCGCTCAGTGGCGATACTGACGGCGAGGTCCACGGCGTCATCCCACCAAGCCCGCCGGCGGGACCGAGCCAGTCTGTGTCGCTACCGGTCACTAGTCGACAGACCGTCGGGGCAGTGTACCGCGGATCGCCGATGTTGAGGTTCAGCCAGAGCGTCCGATGACCCGCAAGGTGGGCAAGACCGTTTTCTTCCGCAGCCTTGCTGCAGATAACGCTCTTCTCCGCCAAGTGATGACTCGGGAGGTCATGGCTAAGTTTCGCAACAGCGCTCGGTATAGAAAGACGGTCGCTGCCGGTCGGATCGCTAGCTTGGGATTCAAGGAACTCCGTGCAATCCTGAATAGCGCTCGCATTGCAGGAAATTCGGAGGCCGGTTTGCTGTTGGACGCCTACGTCAACAGCCATCAGGAAGAGGTCCTGAGAAGTCGGGCCGCTACTCTGAGCCGGCACTTACCGTCGTCTCCCAGCCACGGTGCCGACTCCCCAGGAAGCTCCTCCTCGACCTGAAGACTGTGTGCGTAAGAGTCCGGCCGTCTTTTTTATGCCTGGCCCGTGCGTACTGGCGCACAATTTAGGCCCTTCTGTATATTGACTTATGTGCAACATTGTACAATAACCTGCTTGCAGTGTGTGCGGTCGAGGTGCGAAAGAGCGAGAGAGAATTTATTGTACATATTATTTATTGTATTCTGTTAATTTATTGTACTGTGATTGTCAAACTATTTATTTCATGTAGCCATCTGTGATACTTATTGATAATGCATTCATGTAAATAAGCAAACAGTGATATAGATTCCACTTTGTAAATAGTTAATTATAATGCATTGATGTAAATATGTACATAATAAGCCAACTGTGATATTCATTCCACTTTGTAAATAGTTAATTATAATGCATTCATGTAAATATGTAAATAATTGTCCATTCCGTGGCCGAGGGGCCACAGTGTGTTCGCCCAGAGTCGTTCCGTGGCCTAGGGGCCACAGTGTGTTCGCTCAGTCGTTCAGTGGCCGAGGGGCCACAGTGTGTTCGCTCAGAGTCGTTCCGTGGCCAAGAGGCCACAGTGTGTTCGCTGTCGTTCCGTGGCCGAGGGGCCACAGTGTGTTCGCGCAGAGTCGTTCCGTGGCCAAGGGGCCACAGTGCGTTCGCTCGGAGTCGTTCCGTGGCCGAGAGGCCACAGTGTTTTCGCTCAGTCGTTCCGTGGCCGAGGGGCCACTGTGTTCGCTCAGAGTCGTTCCGTGGCCGAGGGGCCACAGTGCGTTCGCTCGGAGTCGTTCCGTGGCCGAGAGGCCACAGTGTTTTCGCTCAGTCGTTCCGTGGCCAAGGGGCCACAGTGTGTTCGCTCAGAGTCGTTCCGTGGCGGAGGGGCCACAGTGCGTTCGCTCGGAGTCGTTCCGTGGCCGAGAGGCCACAGTGTTTTCGCTCAGTCGTTCCGTGGCCGAGGGGCCACAGTGTTCGCTCAGAGTCGTTCCGTGGCCGAGGACCACAGTGTGTTCGCTCAGAGTCGTTTCGCGGCCGAGAAGCCACAGTGTTTTCGCTGGAAAAGTCGTTCCGAGGCGGCCGAGGCGCGCGGAGTGCAAGAGTCCAGCTGCGCTATTTATTTCATTCCGTGGCCGAGGGGCCACATAATTGTGTCTTAGCGGAAACTCCGTTCATTCCGTCGCCAATGAGACCCGAGACTTGTGTTTTAGCGTAGTCTGACGAGCGTCCACGGTGTTTAGATAGCCTCACCGCTTCGGTTGTTTCTGCTGCCGGCGTGATGGGCGCGCGGAGTGCAAGTGTCCAGCTGCGCCATTTTTTCATTCCGTGGCCGAGGAGTCACAGAATTGTGTCTTAGCGGAAACTCCGTTCATTCCGTCGCCGATGAGACCCGAGACTTGTGTTTTAGCGTAGTCTGACGAGCGTCCACGGTGTTTAGATAGCCTCACCGATTCGGTTGTTTCTGCCACCGGCGTGATGGGCGCGCGGAGTGCAAGTGTCCAGCTGCGCCATTTTTTTCATTCCGTGGCCGAGGGGCCACATAATTGTGTCTTAGCGGAAACTCCGTTCATTCCGTCGCCGATGAGACCCGAGACTTGTGTTTTAGCGTAGTCTGACGAGCGTCCACGGTGTTTAGATAGCCTCACCGCTTCGGTCGTTTCTACCGCCGGCGTGATGGGCGCGCGGAGTGCAAGTGTCCAGCTGCGCCATTGTTTTCATTCCGTGGCCGAGGGGCCACAGAATTGTGTCTTATCGGAAACTCCGTTCATTCCGTCGCCGATGAGACCCAAGACTTGTGTTTTAGCGTAGTCTGACGAGCGTCCACGGTGTTTAGATAGCCTCACCGCTTCGGTCGTTTCTGCCGCCGGCGTGATGGGCGCGCGGAGTGCAAGTGTCCAGCTCCGCCATTTTTTTCATTCCGTGGCCGAGGGGCCACAGAATTGTGTCTTAGCGGAAACTCCGTTCATTCCGTCGCTGATGAGACCCGAAACTTGTGTTTTAGCGTAATCTGACGAGCGTCCACGGTGTTTAGATAGCCTCACCGCTTCGGTTGTTTCTGCCGCCGGCGTGATGGGCGCGCGGAGTGCAAGTGTCCAGCTGCTCCATTTTTTTCATTCCTTAGCTGACGGGCCACAGAATTGTGTCTTAGCGGAAACTCCGTTCATTCCGTCGCCGATGAGACCCGAGACTTGTGTTTAAGCGTAGTCTGACGAGAGTCGACGGTGCTTAGATAGCATCACAGCTTCGGTCGTTTCTGCCGCCGGCGTGATGGGCGCGCGGAGTGCAAGTGTTCAGTTGCGCCATTTATTTCATTCCGTGGCCGAGGGGCCACATAATTGTGTCTTAGCGGAATCTGCGCGTGATGGGTGCGCATGGTGCCATTCCATGGCGGAGGCCAGAGAGACCGGTTTTAGTGGAAAAAGAGTGCATTCAGGTATATGTTTCATTATTGCCGTGGTGGTCGTGACAGCTAAGGCGCCGCGCTATCGAGACGTGGGTTGGGAGTTCGAACCGCGGTGAACGAAGCATTTTTTTTTTTAACTTCTCGCTTAACAAGACCGAGATCGCTACGGAGACTGGGCTGTGGGTTCGCGCCGCGGCTAAACCAACAACTTTTTCTACTGTAAAATGAACAGTCCATGGTGCCGTGGCCGATTGGAAATTCCATTAATTCCTCGGCCAATGAGACCCGAGACCGAGACCGAGAGGCCACAGTGTGTTCGCTCAGTCGTTCCGTGGCCGAGGGGCCACAGTGCGTTCGCTCAGAGTCGTTCCGTGGCCAAGAGGCCACAGTGTGTTCGCTCAGTCGTTCCGTGGCCGAGAGGCCACAGTGTGTTCGTTCAGTCGTTCCGTGGCCGAGGGGCCACAGTGCGTTCGCTGAGAGTCGTTCCGTGGCCGAGAGGCCACAGTGTGTTCGCTCCGAGTCGTTCCGTGGCCGAGAGGCCACAGTGTGTTCGCTCAGTCGTTCCGTGGCCGAGGGGCCACAGTGCGTTCGCTCAGAGTCGTTCCGTGGCCGAGAGGCCACAGTGTGTTCGCTCCGAGTCGTTCCGTGGCCGAGAGGCCACAGTGTGTTTGCTCAGTCGTTCCGTGGCAAAGGGGCCACAGTGCGTTCGCTCAGAGTCGTTCCGTGGCCGAGAGGCCACAGTGTGTTCGCTCCGAGTCGTTCCGTGGCCGAGAGGCCACAGTGTGTTCGCTCAGTCGTTCCGTGGCCGAGGGGCCACAGTGTGTTCGCTCAGTCGTTCCGTGGCCGAGGGGCCACAGTGTGTTCGCTCAGTCGTTCCGTGGCCGAGGGGCCACAGTGCGTTCGCTCAGAGTCTTTCCGTGGCCGAGAGGCCACAGTGTGTCTTTCCGTGGCCGAGAGGGTTAGGGTTAGGGTTAGGGTTAGGGTTCGCTCAGTCGTTCCGTGGCCGAGGGGCCACAGTGCGTTCGCTCAGTCTTTCCTTGGCCGAGAGGCCACAGTGTGTCTTTCCGTGGCCGAGAGGCCACAGTGTGTTCGGTCAGTCGTTCCGTGGCCGAGGGGCCACAGTGCGTTCGCTCCGAGTCGTTCCGTGGCCGAGAGGCCACAGTGTGTTCGCTCAGTCGGTCCGTGGCCGAGGGGCCACAGTGCGTTCGCTCGGAGTCGTTCCGTGGCCGAGAGGCCACAGTGTTTTCGCTCAGTCGTTCCGTGGCCGAGGGGCCACAGAGCGGCACACTGCATTACGAGCCGTTCCGTCGGTTAGGGTTAGGGTTAGGGCTTAGGCGTCCGGTGAGAGCGTGATTTCAAACGGCTCCAGTTCCGTGGCCGAGGGGCCACAGAGCGGCACACTGCATTACGAGCCGTTCCGTGGCCGAGCGACCAGACAGACAAGTTGTGGTGGTTCGACGAGGCATACTCATCACCATCCAATTCCATTGCGCGGCATTCCATGGCATTCCGTGGCCGAGCGACCGGTGAGAGCGTGATTTTAAACGGCTCCAGTTCCGTGGCCGAGAGGCCACAGAGCGGCACACTGCATTACGAGCCGTTCCGTGGCCGAGCGACCAGACAGACCAGTTGTGGTGGTTCGACGAGGCATACTCATCACCATCCAATTCCATTGGGCGGCATTCCATGGCATTCAGTGGCCGAGCGACCGGTGAGAGCGTGAGACCAGTTGTGGTGGTTCCACGAGGCATATTCATCACCATCCAACTCCATTCCGCCGCCGACAGGCCTCACATAGACCTGGAAAGCGCACTACGCAGCTTTTCGCCATGCCCCGGGGAGGCGCGGCATCAACACCAGCTATATATGAGAGAGGCGGCCACTGAGGAGCGAGCGGTGCACTACGGGCTGCAACCAACCACGGAATTAGCCTGTTTCTCTCGCCGACTCGGTCGCATTTGTCGGTCGCATTTGTCGGTCGCATTTGTCGTGCGGGTCCGGCGGCAGGGTCCGCCTGCACGACGGGGAAGGCGCATGTTGCCTCCCTGTGTCCGCCGGCCTGCAGGGTTCGCCGGCACGTTGTACGGTCGCCCGTCTGGGCGGCGCGAATGTCGCCCAGTGAAGTGCCCCAGGGAGGCGCGCCATCACGACCCGCTATCTATGAGGGCAAGTGTGTGCCGCCACGCATGTCGCTCACAGAGTGATCATCTGACTCGGCTGTTGGTCTGATCACGGTCGGTCGTGCGGGTCCGCCGGCACGCACGACGGAAATCGCATGTTGCCTGCTTGAGTGAGTCGCTCGCTCGTTGCAAGAGAACGGTAGCTGGTAGCTGGTACCTGGTACCTGGTGGCTCTGCGTGGACCGACTACGAGAGATTCGCCTCATTTTTCTGTTCGTCTCTTTATTGAGGCTACGGTTGCTTGAGACGGGCGTGAATCTTGTGGACTGTCCCGCTTGGCATTATACGGTGGCCCGTCTGAACGGTAGCTGGTGGCTCTGCCTGGACCGACTACGAGAGGTTCGCCTCATTTTTCTGTTCGTCTCTTTATTGAGGCTACGGTTGCTTGAGACGGGCGTGAATCTTGTGGACTGTCCCGCTTGGCAACCTCACCAAGAGGATATTGCGGAGGGATAGCCTGTGTGGAGTCGCTACCAGATTATCTCGTGGTGATTTCTGCTCGGGGTGGACGTCCGTACATACCTTTGGTGACGGCGTCTTGATCATCTAGCCGGTCAAGCCGTATTTGTCGGTCTCGAGTGTTGCGCTGTTATAAAGGCTTGGGAACCTTTAAGAGAACGGTAGCTGGTACCTGGCGGTGGATGGTCGCCGATGTTGGTTGATGTGTCTTGCTCGATGTATGTCGCATGCTTGATGATCGCTCGCTGGCTTGACTGTCGCCGCCTTGGTTGTTCTGGCTTGGTAGACGGTCGCTTTTGCTTGATTGTCGACTGCTGAAAGATCGGCCTTGGCAGATGATCGCTTTTGCTTGAACCGCTTTTGCTTGATCGTCTTTGGCTGGATAGACGCTGGCTTGTTTTATTTCGCTGCTTGACTGACTGTCAGTGGATCGCTCGATGTATGTCGCTCGCTCGCTTGCTCAATCGATGTCGCTACCTTTAAGAGAACGGTAGCTGGTACCTGGTGGCTCTGCGTGGACCGACTACGAGAGATTCGCCTCATTTTTCTGTTCGTCTCTTTATTGAGGCTATGGTTGCTTGACACGGGCGTGAATCTTGTGGACTGTCCCGCTTGGCAACATCACTAAGAGGATATTGCGGAGGGATATCCTGTGTGGAGTCGCTACCAGATTGATTGTACGCTTTATGTTTCCGTTTTCCCTCTGTATTGAGGCTAACGGGCATGTTATCTCGTGGTGATTTCTGCTCGGGGTTGACGTCCGTACATACCTTTGGTGACGGCGTCTTGATCATCTAGCCGGTCAAGCCGCATTTGTGAGTGTTCTGCTGTAACACAATAGAGGATCAACACATGAATGCATGTATGAAATATCAAAGCGTTCACTGTAAAGAAATAGAAGTTACACAACATTTACCCCAACGTTAAGTTTATGAACATGCTCGTGGGTTGTGGATTTGCTACAGCATGATAGAGGGTCATCTGAGGAATGCATGTATGAAATATCAAAGCGTTCCATGAAAGTAAACATATGTTATAAGACATTTACCCCAACGTTAAGTTTATGAATGTGCTAAGTTTGTGATCTTGACCTTGGAGAAAGGGCTGGGTCATGGATTTGCTACAGCACGATATAGTATCATCAGATGAATGTATGTATGAAATATTGAGGCGTTCCCTGTAAAGAAACAGAAGTTATAACAAGAGCTGTAGGAGAACAGCATAGCTCGACTACGAGGGTTGTCGATGTACACATAGCTTGACAAACAAGGTGGCCGCGGCCTGCATAAAACCTTAACCAAGGTTGACTAAAAAGCTTAACCAAGGGAAATTAAGTAAGTAATTCAAGGTTAAATGTAGGTCAATGTCAGATATAGGTCAGGGGTTTATTGAGTACATCATAGGAGATGAAGTTTTCCAAGTATGGTTGTTGTAGGCCCAGGAGTATTCCATATACAGCTTGACTAAAAACCTTAACCAATGGGAAACTAAGTATCCAAGGATAAAAGTAGGTCACGGTCAAATAGGGCAGGGGATTATTGATGTACATCTAGGAGAGAAGTTGTCCAAGTATGGTTGATGTAGGCCCAGGAGTATTGCATATACAAGCTTGACTATAAACATTAACCAAGTTTGAGTACAAACCTTAACCAAGGGGAAATAAGTAAGTAATTCAAGGTTAAATGTAGGTGAAGGTTAAAATATAGGTCAGGGTTATTGATGTACATCCCTATGAGAAAAAGTTATCCAAGTACGGTGTATGTATGCACAATAGTATTCCATCTAAAAGCTTGACTAAAAACCTTAACGAAGGTTGACTAAAAACCTTGACCAAGGGGAATTAACTTAGTAATTCAAGGTTAAATGTAGGTCAAGATCAAATATAGGTCAGGGGTTGTTGATGTGCATCGCTAGGAGATGAAGTTGTCTAAGTATGGTTGGTGTAGGACCAGGAGTATTCCATCTACAAACTTGACTAAAAGCCTTAACCAAGGAGAATTAACTAAGTAATTCAAGAGGAAATATAGGTCAAGGTCAAATGTAGATCAGGTGTTTTTGATGTACATCACTATGAGAAAAGGTTGTCCAAGTATGGTGTCTGTATGCACACTAGTATTCTATGTACAAGCTTGACTAAAAACCATAACCGAGGTTGACTAAAAACCTTAACCAAGGGGAATTAACTAAGTAATTCAAGGTTAAATGTAGGTCAAGGTCAAATATAGGTCAGGGGTTGTAGATGTACATCACTAGGAGATAAAGTCGTCCAAGTATGGTGGGTGTACGGCCAGGAGTATTCCATATGCAAGCTTGAATAAAAACCTTAACCAAGTGGAATTAACTAAGTAATTCAAGAGGAAATGTAGGTCAAGGTCAAATATAGATCAGTGGATATTGGTGTACATCCCTATGAGAATAGGCGGTCCAAGTATGGTGTCTGTATGCACAATAGTATTCCATGTACAAGCTTGACAAAAAACCTTAACCGAGGTTGACTAAAAACCTCAACCAAGGGGAATTAACTAAGTAATTCAAGAGGAAATATAGGTCAATGCCAAATATAGATCAGGGGTTATTGATGTACATCACTAGGACATGAAGTTGTCCAAGTATGGTGGGTGTAGGGCCAGGAGTATTCCATATACAAGTTTGACTAAAAACCTTAACCAAGGCGTGACGGTGACGCCGATGCCGACGCCGACGCCGACGCCGACGCCGAGGCCAGGGTGACTACATAAGCTCTATCTATTCTTCGAATAGTAGAGCTAAAAATACATTTACTCCAACATTAAGTTTATGATATTGATCTTGGGGAAAGGGGTGGGGGTCATGGATTAGCTGTAGCACAATAGAGGATCATCAGATGAATGCATGTATGAAATATCAAAGCGTTCCCTGTAACGAAACAGAAGTTACACAACATTTACCCAAACGTTAAGTTTATGAACATGCTAAGCTTGTGACCTGGACCATTTGGTAATGGTTGAGTGGTGGGTTGTGGATTTGCCACGGCATGATAGAGGGTCATCTGAGGAATGCATGTATGAAATATCAAGGCGTTCCATGAAAGGAAACATATGTTACAAGACATTTACCCCAACGTTAAGTTTATGAGCATGCTAAGTTTGTGACATTGACCTTGGGGTAAGGGTTGGGTGGTGGATCGTGGATAGAGGGACATCAGATGAATGCATGTATGAAATATGAAGACATTCCCTTATATAAACAGAAGTTACACAACATTTACCCCAACGTTAAGTTTATGAACATGCTAAGTTTGTGACATTGACCCTGGGGTAAGGGTTGGGTGGTGGGTCATGGAGTTGCTACAGCATGATAGAGGGTTATCTGACGAATACATGTATGAAATATCAAGGCGTTCCATGATAGGAAACAGATGTTATAAGAAAATTACCCCAACGTTAAGTTTATGAATGTGCTAAGGTTGTGCATTGACCTTGGGGTAAGAGTTGGGTGGTGGGTCATGCATTTGCTACAGCATGATAGAGGGTCATCTGAGGAATGCATGCATGAAATAACAAGGTGTCCCATGAAAGGAAACAGAAGTTATAAGACATTTACTCCAACGTTAAGTTTGTGAATGTGCTAAGTGTGTGACCTTGACCCTGGGTAAAGGGTTCGGTGGTGGGTCATGGATTTGCTACAGCATGGTAGAGGGTCATCTGAGGAATGCCTGTATGAAATATCAAGGCGTTCCATGAAAGGAAACAGACATTATAAAAAATGGTGAATCTTCTACACGAAGTCTACAGTATATTTATGTTTATGTGACATGTTTCGTTGTTGAATGACAACTACATCGATCACTTAAGTTCAATCACTTCAGTTGGTTTATTACTGAAACTGCATGTGAAAATACAGTGGCTAAACATATGAAGGATTAAATTGTTAATGATGTGAACTCTACAGAGACCCAACTGACGATATATGACAAAATAGATGTCCTAACGTATTTTAAAGAAGCAGTGTCTCGCATGATGTTTCAGATGATGTCGAAGATATTCAATGCTATTTTTATTTTCGCTTTATTGGCTCTAAATGTCATATACAAGGACTGTGTGTTTTTCTTATATACAATGTACTACAATTTACTTTGATGATAAGAGGGGTAACGCATTTCCGTTCGCTATTTCAGTACCAGCAACGCACACTTTGTGAAAAACATAACATTGTTTTAGTTTGAAAATCAAAATACTGTTCCACACATATAATATGTTGCTATTTATAGACACGTGTGGAATTAATTCAACTAAATAAAAATAGTACCATCCACTGTCAACCAAAACTGCTTTCTTTCGCAACGATATTTATTCAATTGGTATAACAAACATATTTTACCAAATACTGATTCTTTTCAAATCGACCTATAAACATGATTTGGTTAAGACAGTCCATGTAAATCTACCATTAAATTATTGTTTCCTATATTAAACATTTTTCATCACTTTATGCACATACCTAAGACCACGTGTCTTTAAATTTGATTTTTGTTTTAATCATACTAATAGTTTTCATTCATTACATTAATGTCATTTCATTGTATTGGGATCATGTATGTGTTGGGAAATTAATTATTGAACACCCCTCGTAAATGACTTTTTAAACTGTACCATCCAATAATGAGATATATGCATTCATAGCGGCTGCATGTGCATGTACAGTTTATGAGAGGCACTTAATCCGGGTGCTTATCACTTCGTCTATGTTTTGACAGAGAACTGCTGAACGTAAACGTGGTGGACTATGTATACACGTCTAAACCGGACACCCTGTGGACCCCATTGTGTTTCATTTATATGACATTGATTTGTAGTGTGGTCATGGTTGAAAATGAGAACAAATCTGCATGGACTGTTTAATTATCCCCTTGCCGATAGACAAGAGGGGATATAGCGTTAGTCTATGTACTACGTACGTACATACATGCATACGTACGTTAGTAACACCTTTCATTATTCAAAAACTCATGAACTTCTTCACCGATTTTGATAATATTTGGCCACAAATTAATGGTGCTCTGTTATGCAGGCTACCCACATTCGATCGCCCAAGGTCAATGTCACTGAGGACTTATGTTCACCTTGTTGGTAATAAGGCACATGTGTAAGGCAATACTGTTAAAGTCCTAATTATTTCATTATCAAGGCTGTCAGTACGACCGCCCAAGGTCAATGTCACCGAGGACTTGTGATGTTTATTATTATCAAGGCAGACAGCGAGGGCTTCGCTAAACGCTGTCATTTCTTGCTACAGTGGTACCTATCTAAGCTGGACACTCTGCGGACCTCCCAGGGTGACAGTTTTCGAGATGTTCCACTGTACTGTACTACGTAACGTAAAGAATTCCGCGTTCTTTTCAACGAAAACAGTTTTAAATTTGATAATTGGCTTGCATAAAACGTTACCTAATAATTAAAATACTAGTCTAGTGTCTTTCGATATCAAGATAATGAGGCTTGGCTCGGGAACGGCATAGTCTTGCCTGATAAACTGATATTTCAAACTACACTAGCCTGGTATTATCTACATGTGAATTAGTATGATTTATGCAAGCATGTTCCAATGCATATTATACAGCATATTGAGTGCTTGCTTCGCATACGTATACGTTAGAATCAAACACAAAGAATAATGAGAAATTTGTCAATGGGACACGTATACTCCCACTGGCAGAATACGTACATGGATGATATTGACTGTCATAAATGTAGAGACAGTTTCTTTAATTTCAAATGGAAATTCAAAATTTCCACTGAATACTAGCCAACTGTAGTCAGTAAGTAGATGTGCAAGTCAGTTACTGCCCTAATCGAGGTGTTCATCATGTTCATGTGTTTGAACAACCTACATGTGCCCATGAAACACCTCGCCGCTTCGTTTAAACACATGAACACCTCGATTAGGGCAGTAACTAACTATTTATTGCTATACCGCTGCCGGTTTGACTAGATAGACAGAGGTTGCTTCCGAACAAAACGTATGTATACACGGCAATTGTGGTGCCCGATAGAGGCTGGATGTAGACTTACACCCTAAATGAATTACCTCCCCTATGATTATTGTACGCCATTTGTCAATATCAATGGCCGATTCTGTTCCTGTTGTTGTTCAACGAACGTTTCTTTATTATGATATGCCATACATAGGAGCTTTATGGGATGAACGAAAAGCCGATGTGATAATCCAGTTACACTGATCATGCTGATGATCTCTATTATAAGTTATTGTGATTCTACACAGGCTACATGGTGTAATATTACCCGTCTGGAGGTATGTTCACCCGAGGCGATAGCCGAGGGTGAACATACCTTCAGAGGGGCAATATTACACCACATAGCCTGTGTAGAATCACAATAACGTATTTGTCATACCGCAGATCCGTTATTTGGCCGTATAAACATATCTCTTCTTTTGATCTTTGCGTTCTTTTTTTTCAGGAAGAAGAAAAATAATCCGAGATTCGATTTTCTACCGTCAGTCTTAATATAAAGGCGTAAATGAACATTTTTTTTTTTTAATTAAACGAAAACAAACTAAATATGGAGTAAGAAATCCATCGAAAACGACTTTATGACAGTTTTTTTATATCGTGTAATTTAATTGATATTCCACTGCTCTATCGATCTGCTCTCCCTTTGGCGCCTCTAGAAGAATGCGACTGGTTCCCAAATACTCGCTGTCATCATGGTCATTGCTACGCCGCGCTTTGTGCGTGGAACCCATAGTTTATGACCCAGTCACGAAGCCAATTCTGTTGAGATTTGAAAACACTAAACGGGACAGTTTGTGGCATTTTTCGCTCATATTTTGATGAGCAAAGAATATTTATGGAAAAATAAACAATAAAGACTGGTTTTGAGTGTACAATTTGTTACTTTTATTGATCAATTCGGGGTTATATTGTGCTTAGTGAGGAATACCGCAATCGGTAGACGCTTGCAAAATGTGTCTTCATTGGACGCGAGGCGTCGGAGGGGAATCGCAATTCCTGTATGTCCGACGGTCTTGGCAGGTCATATAATATATATGACCAGGCAAGCTAGCCAATCAAAAGCCGAGAAACTTATCTGCGGTATGACAAGTATCTATATACATCCTGCGATAGGAGTCATTAACACATCGGTTTCGTTCATCACATAAAGTGCCTATGATACCATAATGGACATATATCCATTCAGTTTATGAGGAGAATTAAGCAATTAAATAAATCGTTTAGGTTTTGTGTTAATTTCATAGGAAAATGATTCCTGCTGTTGTATTGAAATATTTTCTACATAATGTACATTTTGTCTGTCTGTTCCACGTTTTACTGCCGACGAACATTTGGCCATTAAACAATGTTAAACATTTAAAAGTAAGTACTTTTTTATCAATAACAAAAAAGTCACAATCCCGAAAAAAATGTATTGATTTTAGTGCAAAAAATTCGATTTTCCTAAGAAAACAAAAGTTAGATTTTGAAAATCTGTCCACAAATAAAAAAATATTAAAAAAATATATATTTTTAGCCCCCACGTTAAATTCCCATAGGAAAATCTTTTTTTTTCACAATAAGATCAATATTTGATGGAATTTCATCAAATATTTTTGTCTCACCCGCGAAAGTGGAAAGCGAGACGTAGGTTTTGTTTTTTTCCGGAGTTGTCGGCGTCGCCGCCGGTATTTTTTTCTTGGGCCCCAGGGTCAAGGTCAAGGCGGAACAAGGCGAGACATTTTATTTCGCAGAATTCTTGTTTTTTGGGGAGGGTGACTTTTGTTATTGATAAAAAAGTACTTACTTTTTAAAATTTATTTAGATTTAATGTGTTTAATAGCCAAATGTTCGTCGGCAGCAAAACGTGGAACGGACAGTAGTCTCTAGATACATGTTAGCTTAGAAAATCTCAGCTCTACGGATGTGTTACTATTTCATCTGTCTTTTATATTTTCTGTATCCGTGAGAGCTGAGACCCTTATAAGTTATAGTGTAAAATTCGTGAAAATGTTCTACAATTAATTAGCCAACATCAAATGGTGTTTTCCAGTGAATAAAACATTTTCTGCAAAAAATATGTGATTTGGCTTGTATCTGTGTCATGCTGGCATGATTTCAGTTGCAGAAGAGCGAAACTGCTGCTCTGAATTGTCGTCTGAAATATTTGCAGCCATTTTATCTGTCAGAAAGGCAGGTGTGTATCTCGAAAAGAAAACGGTCGGTACCAGTAGACTATGATCATGGTGACAATGTGTGATTGCAAAATTGTTAGAATTAGCAAGTATTAGTGCAAAGTCCGCACGGTATATTTGACATCCATGAACATTGTGTAATAGGCATGATAGGTAGCCGCTGCCAAATAAATGCAGATATGGGCCCATTTTGTGTAAACACAGCATAGTGCAGACAGCCTGTGTATTATGTCTGAATTGGCTTTTGTTGTTAATATAGCTCTTGTACCTATCAGTTAGCAAGTGCGTGCAGCAAACAGAATATGTGAAATGAAAATAATCACAAATAAATTTCGCCTGCTGTCGAAGGCCCTAAAATGTGTGAGGACCGCCACCTTACATGTAAGTAGAAAATTGTGATTCAAAAAATGTTCACAATGGACTGAGTTTCTGTGTCAGTTGTGAGTGTGTCATGTTGCGATTAATAATAATTGCAATTTCATCCCTGTTTGTTTGGCTGTCTTCACATAAATTGTCTGTTTACAAAGGGAGGTAACCATTTAGAATAAACAATTTGAAAATGGACGAAATCTAAATTGTTTACCGTGGTCATTGATTTTTCACTCAGGTATGCAAGCTGGCACGGTTTAAGTAATTGTATCATGGTAATGTTCCTCTTTAGCTTGTATTCTCATATTTTACCAGTTTCTATTGGCTTACGGAAGGTAATTAACCGTTTTAAGCTCGCCTGCACGAAGTGCATAAGAGCTTATGGCATACCCCCGGCGGCGTCGGCGTCCACAAACTTAACGTTGGGTAAATGTCTTATAACTTCTGTTTCCTTTCATGGAACACCTTGATATTTCATACATGGATTCCTCAGATGACCCTCTATCATGCTGTAGCAAATCCATGACCCACCACCCAACCCTTACCCAAGGTCAAGGTCACAAACTTAGCACATTCATAAACTTAACGTTGGGTAAATGTCTTATAACTTCTGTTTCCTTTCATGGAACACCTTGCTATTTCATACATGCATTCCTCAGATGACCCCCTATTATGCTGTAGCAAATTCATGACCCACCACCCAACCCTTACCCAAAGGTCAAGGTCACAAACTTAGCACATTCATAAACTTAACGTTGGGTATATGTCTTATAACTTCTGTTTCCTTTCATGGAACACCTTGCTATTTCATACATGCATTCCTCAGATGACCCTCTATCATGCTGTAGCAAATCCATGACCAAGCACACAACCCGTACCCCAAGGTCAAGGTCACAATCTTAGCACATTCATAAACTTAACGTTGGGTAAATGTCTTATAACTTCTGTTTCCTTTCATGGAACACCTTGATATTTCATACATGCATTCCTCAGATGACCCTCTATCATGCTGTAGCAAATCCATGACCAACAACCCAACCGTTACCCCAAGGTAAAGGTCAAAAACTTAGCACATTCATAAACTTAACGTTGGGTGAATGTCTTACAACTTCTGTTTCCTTTCATGACGGTCGTTCATTATTCACTCAGGTATGCATGTTGCCACGGTTTAAGTCATTTTATCATGGTAATGTTCCTCTTGAGCTTGTATTCTGCATATTTTACCAGTTTCTATTGGTTTACGGAAGGTATTTTACCGTTATTGAACGTTCAAGTACCCTCCGACAACCTCTGATACCCACAAGCATGGCGGTATCATTTTACCAGTCTAAATTATCGGCCGCTGGTACATAAAAACATTAATTTAAGCTTTCCAAGCACATTGAAATCTCTGGGCAGTGCCATATCTGATGTGGATGTAAGAATAAAGATGGTTATTGTCGAGCCCGCTTGCGGAAAGCGAGACATAGTGATCATAATGACGTCCGGGTGTCCGTGCGTGCGTGCGTTCATCCGTCCGAAATCTGCATTAAAGTTTTTATAAATACCATCAAATGCCTCGGCGGGCTCGGCATGCGGGCCACGGCCATCTGGTATTGTCACGGCAACTGCCTGCAAAGGCAAACTAAAATGCAAATGTTAGTCTATAGACTATCGTTGTTATCTATCCAACCCAGCTATAACATTGCCTCCACGAATTCATTGTTTCCACGTATGTCACAACAAGCTGTGCACAAATCATGTCCATACAGCATACGAATAAGCCCATACCATTGAGAGTAGATGGATCTTTGTTCGATACTGAGATTGCTCCAGTCATACTGACATAGGGGTTACCAAAGAATTATATTTACACGGAGTGAAATGGCAACAAAGATTTGTTTTTTCAGGTTTCTGTATTGATTTCGCAGTTTTAGTTACTACATTATGGGCTAGCAGATGCAAATAGCTTCAACTTATAATTGTTTGCAACCAGTGTAGACCCAAATGAGACTGCATATGGACATGTGAAAGCTTATGTGAGTATTGCACATGTGTCGTAAAACAACTAGTCACCGCTAATTGCATATACCGGCTGATATTGTTATATTTTGACTGTTCTTTAATTAAATTTGTCCATTTTCAAACGGCCGTTTGAAAAAACGTTAGGTATTATGTATCATCTTGTACTGGCGGCAGGCGGGCGGACACAGCTTGTCCACGCAATAACTAGAGGTCTACTTGACGGATTGTAACCAAATTCGGTATACATGTTTAACACGTCAAGACAAAGAAGCCTATTGATATTGAAAAATGTCCGATGACATATCTCCCCTTGGCGGCCATTTCCCCACTCTGTATCGATCCTTGTACACGCAATAACTCGAGTTTTACTTCGATCGTAACCAAATCCGGTATACATGTTTATCACGGCAATATGATTTTGATTTTCAGTGAGTTATCTCCCCTTGTTGACTGGCCTTGCCTCGACAGGCGTATATTGTGACCTTCGGGACTCTTGTTGTCTCATCTATTCCCTCATTATTGTATGGCAGAATGGACTGTATGTTAACGCATTGCAAACCCTCAATTCAGCTACAATTATCCTATCCATATTCACTGCTTTGATCTCTTTCATTCTGCGCATTTCCCTTCAAGTATGTCTCGTTTCTGTCTGTTTGAGAGGGCCGCAACTTGTACGGAATTGCCTTTGATACTTTCAGTTGCCACACGTGTTCACACGATCCAGCAGTTCTTGCCGGTATAACAGAAAATTCTTCAGCCCAGTAAATCTTTCAGTCCGCGCATGCGCAGACGGAACAATAACAATCGGGGCCAAGGCTGTGTAAAGTTTAAGTCATCGATTATATTTCAAGGTTTAATGAGATTAACGTACGTCTAAGCATAAAAATGGTCCCAAATGTAAAATTTAGGTATTTTCCCGTCCGGGGATGTTATGAATGCGTATTTTCGAGTTCCATGTCGCACTTTAGTGGCCATACTATTCTGCTGATAAATCGAGATGCTATCGGACACCTGTTTGGCGACATGTGGGCGGTAAAGTGCGGAGGTCATATATGATTCATACCGTTTTTACACCACAGTTCACGTCACTACCAACAAAACATTACGGAATGAATCTCATATAACATTTAAAATACATAAATTGCAATGATTTCGTAATAATATTTAGTTGCGAACACGTAACTGCTGCGGTGTCTGGTCAAGTCGGACCATGGTCATCTCGGCCCACATTTCAATCTCGGCCCAGATCGCTGGTCAAGTCGGCCCAGATCACTGGTCATCTCTGCCCACATTTTTTGTTCATCTCGGCCCATATTATATTTTTTTGTACATGACATAAAAAAAATATATTAGAAATGGTGATTCAAGAATATTTTGAGAAGAAGATTGCAAAGAACCTGATGGAATTTAATTGAAAATGAGAAAATATTATTTTTTCGTGGTCATCTCGGCCCATATCATATTGTTCGTATATGACATATAAATTTATTAGAAATGGTGATTTAACAAGAAACATGATATATATTTAAAAATATTCTCTATTTTAATTAAAAAAATATTTATTTATTTATGAAAAAAATATTTATTTAGATCTACATAAAAACAACACTTTTCTTTTCTTTTTAAACTCAATTTAGTTTTTGAATATACTACGTTTACTTATCAAATGTTTGACCATACATCAGTAGCCTATTTCATCAACATTGCAAAGTATACTTTACTAGCAAAGTATACTTTGAGGGAGTAATCATTTATTTTTCCTGAAATGCATTATTTCATATAGAACTAACAAATGCATATATTTCATGATTAAAAGTATGCAGAATTATTATACTGAATTTATTACATTATCACAGCCATTTTGGCTGTGATAATGTAAAAAATTCAGTATAATAAAAATTAATAAATTTATCATAAAATTGAAAATTTCTCCCTCAAAGTATACTTTGCTACTAAAGTATACTTTGCAATGTTGATGAAATAGGCTACTGGTCTGAGATCGTGGGCCGACTTGACCAGACACGTGGGCCGACTTGACCAGACATGTGGGCCGACTTGATCAGAAACATGGGCCGACTTGACCATGGGTCGAGATGACCATGGTCCGACTTGACCACGCTCGTGGGCCGACTTGACCATGGGCCGACTTGACCATGGTCCGACTTGACCTGTATTCACTGCTGCATACTATCGGGTGCTTTTGTCCCAGCCGTGAAAATTGAAATCATTCCCATATATTTCACGTTTTTTTTTTGTCTTGTATTGGAACATATTGCATAATATCATTATTAATAGGCACATTGGGTATATACCAATACATGGGTGTGAAAAAATACCGATGTGTTCTCTATATATCGAGTTTACGGACAGGCTGAAACTTCTCATGGGCGGGTGCTTTTGTCCCAGCCGTGAAAATTGAAATCAGTCCCATATATTTCACGTTTTTTTGCCTTATATTGGAACATATTGCATAATATCATTATTAATAGGCACATTGGGTATATACCAACAAAGGGTTGTGAAAAACTTCCGATGTGTTCTCTATATACCAAGTTTACGGACAGGCTGAAACTTCTCATGGCCGGGTGCTTTTGTCCCCGCCGTGAAAATTGAAATCAGTCCCATATATTTCACGTTTTTTTTTGCCTTATATTGGAACATATTGCATAATATCATTATTAATAGGCACATTGGGTATATACCAATACATGGGTGTGAACAAATACCGATGTGTTCTCTATATATCGAGTTTACGGACAGGCTGAAACTTCTCATGGCCGGGTGCTTTTGTCCCCGCCGTGAAAATTGAAATCATTCCCATATATTTCACGTTTGTTTTGGCCTTATATTGGAACATATTGCATAATATCATTATTAATAGGCACATCGGGTATATACCAACAAACGGTTGTGAAAAACTTCCGATGTGTTCTCTATATACCAAGTTTACGGACAGGCTGAAACTTCTCATGGCCGGGTGCTTTTGTCCCCGCCGTGAAAATTGAAATCAGTCCCATATATTTCACGTTTTTTTTTTTGCCTTATATTGGAACATATTGCATAATATCATTATTAATAGGCACATTGGGTATATACCAACACATGGGTGTGAAAAAATACCGATGTTTTCTCTATATATCAAGTTTACGGACAGGCTGA
Organism: Conchocele bisecta; assembly: GCA_029237695.1. Taxonomy (NCBI): domain Eukaryota; kingdom Metazoa; phylum Mollusca; class Bivalvia; order Lucinida; family Thyasiridae; genus Conchocele; species Conchocele bisecta. Next base: position 21,551,213 of record CM055280.1, on the reverse strand, counting down.
AACTTAACTTAGCTTAGTTGTGACTGCCATATTGGGAACATCACCGGTTGTTTCACCGCTAGTGGACGGGGCAGCAGTATAATTGGAACTCGCTTCAGAGGTGTGTGCAGTACGCAGTCAAATGCATCTTTATTTCCCGGCATGAAGCCACCTTGCCATCTGCCATAATTTTATTTATAACCACTTATCTATAATCAAATGGACTATTTGTCGACTTGTGGAAAGCGAGACATAGTGATCACAATGACGTCCGGGTGTCCGTCCGTCACGTGCGTCCGTCCGTCCGTCCGAAATCTGTGTCAATGTTTTTAAATACCTTATATCTCTGGATTCCTAAGTCACATTGACTTGAAACTTCATATGCTTATTGGTCATCATCCATATTTTCATGTTGTATCCCACTCATGTGGCCCCTGTGCCCAAGGTCAAATGACTTAGAGGTTTGTGTTAAAGTTTGTCAAAATTTGCGATTTATAATAATTGCATTTTCATCCCAGTTTGTTTGGCTGTCTTCACATATATTGTCTGTTTACAAAGGGAGGTAATCATTTAGAATCGAAATATTGAATTTATGGGCCAGAATTCAGTATTTCACCTAACAGGGAGACATTTAAGAGATTTTTTTTGATTTTGTGCTTTGTTAGAAAAACTACAACGTGGCATAGAAATGTGCTGAATCTCGTGTATGTAACATTGACAAAGAGGTAATAACAATCTGGTGATCCTATGTTGCTTTCAAATGGCATCTTAGTTTCTTTGTTGTGAAAGGACGTGTTTTACTGTGCACTAACAATCACCTTTACCAGAAAATGCACCTTTACCAGAAATTATTGGTTACATATACATATTCCATGCTCATTTTAAACTGTTAGAAATGAGATTATACTATATGTTTATGGGTTGTAACAAACCTATTTGGACCTTATTTGTTGTAGAGGCATTAGTTTAAATCATGCCTTACCTTGAGATAATGCTTGTACTTGTGACATTTGATCGAAGTCGCGTATGTAACATTGACAAATATGCCAAGCAATAATTTTTTTGTCGAGCCCGCTTGCTGAAAGCGAAACATAGTTATCATAATGAAGTCCGTGGGTGGAAGGTGTGTACAACCGATGGGTAATAATTTAACGATCGGGGTTCATCCTTGCCGGAATTACGACTGGAGA